>JBBPUO010000071.1:16260-26565 GCA_038094755.1 Caloboletus firmus | reverse complement strand
CTGGTTGATGTGAACTTTTTGTAGTACGGTACTCGTGTTTACTATTTAAAAAGTTTCCTCTCAGCTTAACAACCCCGGGGCCCTTATCTCCCCCCCCTTTTTTTTTTGATGCTGTTATGTACTATTGGATCATCCCGGATCGATGCCAATCGAGTACGTACGATAAGTGGAGCCTCGAAGCTCCACACTCTCTGACTATCGCCATAGGCTAAAAGCACGAACCGAAAACCAAAAAAAAAAAAAAAAAAGAGGTGATGCCAGTCGATCCAATATAATCAAACAAGCGAGCGAAAACTGCCAGTGAGGCTCGTCACGTCGGGTGTAGAGAATTGACACCGCGTCAGCCGGGAGCGCGTTTAACCCCAACCTATTTTCATTTATTTTTTTCATCTTTATATATATATATATATATATATATATATTTTTTTTTTTTTTTTTTCCGAAAAAAAGAAAAAGAAAAAAAGGTTCCTGCGCCTGCGGCCGGGACGTCGACAGAGAGAGAGGAGGGGGAAAAAAGAAAAAAAGAGAAAAGAAAGAGGCTGAAACAAGTTCCATCGATGGCGGCGCGCGGGCGCAGATCTTGATACGTTTGTTTGATCTGCTACTAATCCGCCGCCATCACCACTCCGGATCAAAAGTTACTCCTTGGACTTTTATATATATATATATATACCACCTTGGAGGTCCAGACGTCGTTTTGGCGATACGGCCGCGAGGGGGGAAAGTCAACCAACCGGCGGCGGTCCAGTCAAAAACTATCTTGTCAACCAGGACTTGGGTTGTCAGTCAGCGGCTCGGCGGTCGGTGGTCTTTGTTTCCAAGATCTCACGCAAAGCTTGGCAACATTGTTACAAGTTCAAATTCAATTCAATTCAATTTCATTTTGACACGACCCGTCTCCCTCCCCCCCCCATGATCCGGTCGTCGTTTTCTAAATGGAGACAACTCTTTTGAAAGCAGCGATTTCGTCGCACGGGCCCTCTCCTCCTGTCAACTTGTCAGCAAATTTCGGTTCCAAACCTTTTTTTTTTTTTGGCCCCGGGGTCAACTTTTCTCACCCGTGAAGTCACAAAGAAATGGACAAACGAGTATACACTCTTTATCGACACGCAAAAATACCGGATAGGCTTTACGCTAGGTACATATTAGGGCAGGCGAGTAACTTCTTAAGTAGACCGGGGAGGAAAATGAGCGAAAAAGTCCACGGGAAGATTGGACGTAGATACGATGGAGCCAGCGGAAAAACAAAGAAACGAGAGTTTACGGGCCATAGTTGACCAGAGGAGGAAAAAAAATATAATGAGAAGAGAACGAATGGAAGTCAACGAAAGACGTCCGATGGCGAGTCTTGAAATGAATAGACAAGCAAATATGGCAGGGAGATCAAGTGAAAAGATGAACGATAACACAAGCACGTCTAACGGACGGCATGGTTAGACCATTTTTAGCACAAACAGAAGAGAAAGACAAGCGGAGTAGTAAAAGGGGGGATATAAATGCCAACGAAGAGGGAATTGACCAAGATGAATATCACAAGAAATCAGATGAAAGACAATAATAAATGAGATGAGTATAGTACCAGAGCATCCACCAGACAATCTGCCCGAAAGAAGCGAAATAAGACATCATCACAAAGATACAATAAATAGCGTGAAAACCGAGCGTGACTGGACCAACGAGCAGATTTTTTTTCGACTAACCTCCCCGAAAAGCTCACGAGAAGGATGCAAATGGTTCTTCCCCGTGATCAGGAGCGTACGTGTACTCGTTCGCAGGCGGTGCATATCTCGATATATTGGCATGTGGTATACCCATCGTACTCGGCGCCCTTTGGAAGGCCCCCTCAGGTGGGTATTGCAACTGGCTTGATTGCTGTTGCTGGTACGAGGAATCCGGTTGTGCAGATCCGGGCCCAGGGACGAAAGGCGGTTCTCCCGAGTGTAGAAAGTCACGTTGGGGTGTAAAACTGCCGCTAGGTGGGTAGTGCTGCTGCTGAAGCGCTGGCTGTACAGAGGATGCCCGAGCCTCAGAGGGAGGTGTGCGGTACGGACTCGGCTCAAGATGGTTCTGAACGTAAATATGAGGGAGAGACTCCTGAGCTTGTACACTTCCCCGGCGAGCTGCTGCGATCTCGTCGTTTTCCGGGACCTGCGAGAGCTTGGGTAGCAGGGGTGTGAGAATGGGATACAAACTCACAGGTGACAAATCACTTACATGGCTATATTCGTAGATACCTTCGCTCCGCAGTCCAGACGGCGCCGACTCTTTGACGTGTCGACTATGTGGGCTCGTCCCTGGCGAGGCTGTGGAGGCAGGAGAAACATATCCTCCAATTGGCTCGGACGGGTGCTCTTGCCTTGCAAGTTTGTCTCTATACGCGAGAGCGGCAGCCGCATTCAGATGCGCCTCGTTGAGAGAACCCTGACTTGATCGACTTGTCATGTTAAGCCCGGATAGACGCATTTCTAGATAACTCCCAGACGCACTGTCACCCTTTGCGTCAGGTATCACCGTGACAAAGGAACATGCACCAATGCTTACCAAGAACCGCGCCGAGCGGATGCATCACAAGCAACGGGGTCGACCGCCACACAACTGCTCACATCCGAGTACATGGCACTTGACTCACTTCCAGATATACTTGCGACTGACCCAAATCTCGGCGAAGCACTGTAGCTGCCAGAGTCCTCCGTATCCTGGTCCGTCTCACGCGGCCTGGGGAAAGACCAGCGATGCAATTGGGCAATTTCAGGAGAATGCAAGGGTACAGGTGGTGACTCAACTTCTCTAGGAGTGGGAGACGCGTTGGAAGGTGACCCTGAGGAAGGGTCGCCGAATTGGAAGCCCGGGGTTGGAAGAGGACCAGGAATTGGGGAGGACACTATGCGAGACGTGATGGCGTAAGGACGGTTGTCAGAGAACCTGCGCAAAGGGGCGGGTTGTGGTTGAAGAGGTGGATCACCTTCGGGAACGGGAGGGAAGGGTGTTCGTACAGAAGCAAAGACGTGTGGTTCTGATGCACGGTGGGAGAGGGTAGGTCGAGAGTGTGGATATCCGTGACCGTTGGTCCGACGAGGCACAACACCGGGTATCATACCAGACGGACGCGTCAGGTTGGCCGGTGTGGAGCCAGCAGGTGAAAGTGGAGACTTGGGCAGATACAGCGCTTCGTTTTTTTCCTTGGCAATGCGAGCGAATGGATGGTGCATTAGGCGGAAGAAGTTGACGTCCATTGATTTACGTCGGTCAGGATAATGAACCAGAGGTTGTGCCATATTTGGCCCCGTGAGCGGCTGTGAAGGCATGACAGTCGGCAAGGAACCGCGCCGCATGTTGTACAAGTCAAGACCTTGACCGTCGGAATCGAGCATGGGCGGAGGTCGGACGTGAGGTGGGACATCGAGAGGTGTGCCTGAGGAACCTGGCCAGGGAGAGTGCGGTGACGGAGGGAGGAGCGGAGGGGAGCAAGGGAGCTTGAGCACGGGGCTGGGAGACGGCTCCACGGGTGGTGGACACGACGAGATGCCGTCTTCTACATGACGTGTGGGCTTTTCCGTCGCCGTTGAGGAGTTTGAGGAGTCGTTTGGTGAAGCGTCTCGAGATGGCGGCGCCTTCTTCACGGATGGAGAAGCGGGTGTCTCTTGGTCGGCGGTGGTGGAAACGCGTTTACGAAGTGATTTTTCCTTGGCGCGCCTGGATGTGGGGCGTCAGAGCAAGTGCAGGGGTCGGGCGTTGAACAGTACCTGTTCTGGAACCACACCTGCAGAGGGCGCGACACGAGGAATGAGCACGCGTCCACTGGAACAAGAGGGACGGGGGGCGTACCTGAACCGCGCGGGGGGACATCTCGAGTTCGGCGGCGAGTTTTTTGCGAAGGACGGCGTTGGGCTTTGTGTCTTTGCGGAAGACGTCTTCGAGGACCTTGAGTTGGTGTCGTGAGGTTCGCTTGCGGTGTTTTACTTCGTTTGGGATGTAGGGGAAGAAAGTCCTGAAATCGACAGACGTGGGGTCGACTCCGGGAGGCATCAAGGAAGGAATGCAAGTACTGGGATACCTTGGTTGGGGAGGGACATTCGGATCCATCTGGTGTTGGACCGGGGTGTCGATGTTGATGGAGTTGGGAGGGGAGGGAGGGATGTGGATTGGGTATAAGGAGTGGGAGGAGAGGGACGGAATGGAGGGAGGGGCGGGCGGCTTGGCAGACGTCCCAGGGTCCAACTTATAGTACATGTTTACGAGGTCCGTAAGATAAATGGACAACCGACCTTAGTCCATTCACACAGACGTCCAAGTTGAACCCTGACTTCACGCGAGATCTGGCCCTGTATGGGGCCGCGGGTGACTGGGACGGAACTCGACAGGATCTGCCCCGACCGAATTTTTATCCCCCTTGGCAGACGCAAAGTTGAACTGGCAGGGGTGGCAGTGAAACCTGGCAACGTTCCAGCGTCTACGAGGATGGGGTCTCAGCTAAAACCCTTGCTGGAACCCCCGTTCATTTTTATTCGGTCGAAACGGTCCTCCTCGTGAATCTCCTCGCCCAACTCGCGCTGATCGACCCCCTCGTAGTATGTATAGTTCGTGGATGATCCCAGCGTGGTCTAGCGATCTCCACACGCATACTTTTTGCAGCATCTTCTCCGGTCTCGTTTCAGAGCTTCTGCAGTGCACTCATTCATTTCGAATTCATCACCAGCGCGACCAACACGCGCGGAATGTTCCCGTGGATCTCCTTACGAGACTCTCACCGAAAAAAAAAAAAAAAAAAAGAAAAAAAGAAAAAAAAGAAACTCTCCGTATCCGCAGGGATTCTCTCCCATCATGGCCCTCCAACATCATGCCTCCTCTCCTCGGAATCAAGGTACACGTGCAACGGGCACATCTCCGAGCCGTTCCTCGCATATACTCGGCGATCTGAGTGCTCATTATGCAATCCCCTCCTTATCGTACACATGCATCAGGCATCATCATCAGCGCGCAACGCTTCCGACTTGGGCCCCTGCAGTCGTTGGAGAATCCAATTCGCCAGTATTGTACGTTGGAGAGATCAGCGCACCGCACCGCCGTCGTCGACACAGCACTCCCTCGGCGCGGCAAGTCGACAGGCACGGACGGAGTGTTTGGTTCTCCTCCGCAGCTGTCGTCTCGGTTCGTTTGTTTTTAGACATTCCGTTCACAGCCCCCGTGACCCCCCCCTTTTTCTTTTTTTTTTTTTGTTAAACCCTCCCCATCCTCCAATCAGGCTCATCGCCAAAAGCCTCCTAGCGTCTCGAACGTTGCCTGTTTTAGATCTCAGCCCGCAGCTCCCAGACTTGGGACACTTCTATCGGGGTAAGTCTCCCTCGACGTTCTCTTCTCTTCCTCCATCACGAGCGTCGTGTTAATAATAATACGATGACTATAACAACAACTCTGGCCCAGGTCCCGTTCGAATCGACTCATCAATCATCTCAGTCGCACCCAATAATCAATCGACGATCCGTCCACGGAGAATCCCCCCTCAATTCCCGTGTCCGCGGTAATATTGATTCCTATCGTCTCTAGTTGGTACCCTCCCTTCCCCTTCCCCCTTCATTTTCGGTCTGCCACCTCGGCGCCACGCTCATCCGTCCCAATTGCCTTTCTGGTCTCGCGGCGATGGGCTACTTTTAACGCACGCGTTCTTTTGTTGATCACCGCGTCACGTTAACACTTTGACAACCAACATCCTTGTCGCTTCCCGCGACGCCAACACACCGTGCCTCACGCCCTGTGACGTGTCCCGAAAGCGTGGCATCACCGCTCCTGACAGGTTTTTCACATGCTGCGCCTCTCATCAACACGTACACCAGTACCATATTCACGCATAAAACGCGAGGATTATGACGCATAGTCGCAACTTTGCTTATAATAATCGCGATCGACCATGATGGTATATGAAACACAATACCCCTAGTACCGCAAGAAACAGGCGTGAAAAAAAAAATGCAACGAGACGTTTGAATGAGATGTCAAGGCAAGCGAAAATGTAAGAAAACCGGGAGTGCATGCTGGTCCTCCGAGAGATATTCAATAGAAATGTGAGTCATGTGCAATACGTACTGTGAGGATAGTTTATGATAGTCGGTTGAATGGTTATGGATGACGTGTCATATATGCTAATAAAGTTGGACTGGGACGGGGCGCATAACGTGGCGTGAAAAAAGGTGAAAGGTGACCGGGCGGAAGAAGTGGCAGAGGATTCTCAAGCAGAAAGATATCGTCCCTAAAATATAATGTTATAGTAGCCAACAATGTCCCAAGAACGTACAGTCGCAGAAAGAAAAAAGCGAATCGTTCCTTTTGCAGTATCCAAGATCATGGATTTCTTCCACTTGTGTTTTGGTGTTCTAGCATAATGGCGCCCTGTCGTGATGGGAGTACAATGCAGCGAGGAGAAAAGAGGACACAATGTCATGGACTAAGATCCATTGTGACATCGTCATAGCGCGAGACGGTGACCCGACGACCGAGAATATCGTCCAAGAAGGTATGCGGAACGCTAGCCAATGGCGATGCTGCGAACAGAGACGATCCTGTCGCCTTGGCCTCTGCATACACCCGCTCCATCGCCAAGCGTACCCTGCAGACGACGGGATGGGAGTGCACCGTCTGGATATCGACGCGCTCAGCCGGGTTCGTCCTCATCATGCTCTTTATCAGGTCAAACAGTTCCGGGCTACCGCCCAAGTCCACTTGGCTAAAGTCTTCTTGTCTCAGGCGATGCCACCCGTCACCCCTACATTAAGTCATCAAACATTTGCCGAGTTGAGGTCAGAAGGCAACTTTACTTACTGATCAGGCACGAGAATGTTTGTCGCTGTTTCGAGCATCGTCATGCCAAGACTGGAGAGTAACGATAGAGTGAATGAAGGTCTTCTGATGCACCGAAATACATACCTGAAAATGTCGGCAGCCTTGCCATACGTCCCTTGCAGAACTTCCCGAGCCAAGTACACTTTATCACCTTCGCGTTCGAACCCTCCTAGTGGGACACCCAGTGGGCTCCCACCACTGGCCCGAGGCCACAACGATGCCATCCCAAAATCACCAATCTTGAAGCGTCCTTCTCTCGTCAAAAAGATATTCGCTGGCTTGAGATCCAGGTGGATGACACCTGACTCATGGATGAACCGAAGACCCTGCAAAAAGGAAACAAGATGAGTAACATGGCACCACGAGCTAAACCGTATCTGGTAGAGCCAATCAAATTTTCGGCGTTTCACTCACATTACTCAAGTCTGCAAATACTTTCCAAACCCTGGCTTCGTCTAGTCGCGAAAATACCTTGCCATACTCCCACAGGAAGCGCCCAAAGTTTCCCAGCTCACAGAGCTCAGTACGAATGAAGAGAGCCTCGTCCTCTTCCCAGCTATCGATATATGCGAGGACATTAGGATGATGGCCACCCTCGGCGGCCGCAGCTCGGCAGAGGTGTTGCAAGACGTCGACCTCTTCGCGCAGACGCAATCTACCACGGTATGAATAAGCCGCGCGGACATTAAGATAAAAATGTGGGCCCTTACCGGTGCCGGGGTCCTTCAAACGGCTTAGACCGCTTGACAGCCCATAGATTGGCCGAAGACGGACTATTCTTGGATCGAACCTTGAGGACTTTACCAAATTCGCCACTACCAATTTGATCAATCTCCACAAATTCCTTGTCGAAGTGACCCAGCCTGTCGTTCGCCGCGGGTCTGGCATGTTGGAGGGACGAAACAGGGAGCCGTTGTGAAACCGAACTAGGCACCTGACGCCGTACGAGCGTTGGCGAATTCAATGTGATCACAGAACTATTTGAGGAGGATCGAGAGCCAGGGTCCTCCGAAGGCATGCGAGGTTGAGTCGTCGCAGTGGCGGATATATGCGTAGGAACACGCGGAAGAGCAGGCCAATCTGGATTATATTGCATGTGCGTCAAAATCCAATTAACAGATAAAACTAGATGAAGATTACCTTTACTACGCCGCGTAGGAGTGGCAAGGGAGATGTCGCTACCACTAGAGAAGGCTCCACTGCTACTTCGCCGCATTAGCCAACGCGTCCGCTCGACGGGCCTAGCGGGCCCACATGGCGCAGGTGGTCGTCCGAGCCCAAGACCATCGTACTTGTTGGCTTCTTTCCGCGTACTTGGGCTGCTCTCTTCGTCTTCATCCTCATCAGACCCTTGTAGATCCACCCCCTTCTTAACGCCGAGTGGAGGAAATGCTGCGGGTAAGCTCTTGCGGGGCCCGTTCTTTATTTTACTGGCGGGCGCCGCTCCGAGGTCCAATCCTCCAAAGTTAAACCCAACTTTGGCAGCCATGGCACTTTGCCATGGCCTGTTTCCTCCAAGATATGCATTCTTGAGCTTCTTGACCGGTGTACCAGGTGGCTTCTTTGACTCCTCGGCCGAAGGTTTGCCACCGGATGCAAGCGTCCGGAGGATAAATGCGTCAACGTCCACTCCGTCACTCGTTTGGAAATCATCATCCGAACCACTAATGACAAATGCCGCCGGCCAGCCAGAATTAGGACCGGGCAAGCCCGGTGTGATCAGATCATCCCCAATATCTGAGTTCAATGAAGACGCGGATGTCGAAGTATGTGGCACAGCCGAGAGTGTAGCACCCGCACTATGCGATGCATCCTCATCGTCGCTCAAGGCAACGCCTGAGTCGCGAGGTTTATATTTCAATGGAAGCATATTCTTGCCCTTCTTCCCCTTGTTTGATCTGGGGGATGGGGTACCCTCGGTCACGCTGAACACGAACGACGTCTCGGGTGGACCGCACGGCTCAAAGAACATGTCGTCCTCGTCGTCTGGAACGTCATGGCTGCCATGAGGTAATGAGACAGGGGATGAATCCGGAGATGGTATGTTGAGAGTAGAACGCCATGGTAATGTAGCAACCACCTCACTACCAGGTCCTGCGTAACTGTGCCTATTGGACACCAACGTATGCGCATTGACGCGGAGTTTCACTGGTGAAGCTGCAGCATTTGACGCTGTACGCAAGCGGCTCTTGGTCGTAGTTTGAGGGATGGGTGGTCCAAAGAAGAGAGAAGCCGAGCTAGTGCTTGCAAGACGCGTCGTAGATGGGCGAGGCGCGGCGTCGGGTGCATTCGTCTGCAAGAAGGGATGTGGGCCGCTACTACCAGTAAGCCGTCTGCGAGGCACTGGGGAGTCATTCGCTGACGGGGGAGGAGCACTGTGAATAATGGACATTCGATTCTGATTGACTGACGGGAAAGTGACTGGTGGAGACTTTGGCGAACGTCTATGCTTAGCACTTGATATGTCAGGCTACCGACGGGCGCAGACATCTTAGTACAACGAATGTTTAACAAAGGGACAAAACATACTTGAGATGAAGCAGAGGGTGATGGTGTTTGATTTACGCTCTCGAGCAACTCGAGAGACACGGGTCTCGAGCGGGCCCGTCTCTTCAGAATGTGGCCCCCAGGCGATATTGCCTCGGTGACCTCGTCGAGGGTACTGCCCTTCTGTGGAACAGCTTTGATTGTCAAAGGCTTTCTGGGACTGCACAACTGATTTTTTGACCGCCGCGACAAAAGAGAGAGCTTATTCGAGAAAGGTTTCTTCGCTGCCACGTCATTTTGCTCCTCTCTCTCACATGCCGAATCATCGTCCTCTATGACGCCCCAGTCCTCATCTGAATTTTCCATGTCACGAATGCGCAGTCGTTTCATGGTCTCCGCTTGTCCCTTTAGGTAGGCCTCCGTTTCCGCCTTTGATTGTGGGGTACTAATGCCAAACCGAGGGGCAGGGAGAGGAGCGAGACGATAAAAGGCGACTCCGGAAGCAGGATCTGCCTTTGCTGCCGAGATAGACAAAGGAGTGGAAACAGACTGCCGTAGCGGGGTTGAGAAACCTCCCGATTGCGCCGATGATTTACGTTTCGTGCCAACCCCAGCGGAAGCGACTGCTGAGGCCAATGGGACTTGGGTCTGGGCGTTGAGCTGCCTAGACTTGAGTACAGATCGAGCCTTGGAGCGAAGTTCCTCTTTGACAGGCGTTCGAAGAGGCTGTGAGGTTGGGCCTGGGAAGAATGGGGATGTGGCAGGAGAAAGAAAGATGCTGCCCTCATCATCATCGATTGGTACAGGTTGTTTATGTACGCGGTGAGGGTATAGGCGATGCACTGGGGGAGGAGACTTGAAGGGAGACTGAAGGAAGATGTCGTCCTGCTCTGGGTCGTCGACAGGTGGTGTGAAGAACGGCCTTCGTCGGAGCGGGGACGGGGTTAACATGGGTGAGTCACAGGAAGGAGCAGAACTTGAATC
>JBBPUO010000070.1:51696-62113 GCA_038094755.1 Caloboletus firmus | reverse complement strand
GCATTCGTGGGGGCTATATCGTCATCACTCCCCGAATACGCTTCCAGCGGGGCCAATCCAGTCAGATGTTGGTTTGCCGTTTCCTCCTCCGAGTGAGAACTGCCTTCGCTCCTATATCCACCAATCAGGTTAAAAACCGCTTTGAGACCCACTGTCTCATTTAGCTTCCTCTGCTTCGCTGCCCTTGCAACGTTAACCCGATCGTCCTCCAAGACTCGAACTATCGAGCCAGATTTATCAATGACAATACCACAGAACGACGACGCTTCTGGGTCAAAAACGTGGATAGTCGGGAACTCTACGAATGAAGTTCTCTGAAGGAGCTCGCTGAGGCTTAGGATCGGCTCCAACTTGTGGTAATATGCAACATTAGGAGCGTGGGGGAGTTCAGTGTTCGCGCGTATGTAGCAGTGCGGAGGAATGAAGCACTCGGGGGCTTCTGGGTGAGGGATGACTAGGGAAGGCAGCCAGTCGGGAGCATTTTCTTTTTGCTTTTGTGACTTTGAGAGCGTCAAAGACACCTGATCCTGGAGTACGGTAAGAAGTGTCGCCGACAGATTATTCCGGTGTGAGATTTCCTTGTAGGACGGTGGCGGCGAGGATGAAACGAACGCAAGAGTGGTGGGAGGGTAAAATACGAACTCGATCGTGAGCAGAGAACACTTCGACCTTGCATATAGTATTATGTTAGTTTGAGTGAGGACACTAATGAGTAAAGATCATTACTTTTGATCGAATGTCGACTGGTTCAAATTTCTACGCTCCATGCCTGCTGGCAATAACTCGACGTCGATATCTAGCATTTCGAGATGAGCCTTGAACACCTCTCTTTTCGATTTCCCTGCGGTTGGTTTTCTTCTGCTCGAAAACTTTCGTGCACTTGCAGCTTTGCTCGCGCTGATATTCTCCATATACCCACCGCGGACAATCTCACTGCCCCACTCGCTCACTTTTCTGCCGATTTCTTCAAGATAGCAGTAGTCCCGCATCATGGTATCCCAGCCGTACGCGTTCATGGGGATATACTCGGCTTTGTGTCGCTCACCGATGCATTTTGTATCTTGTTTGTGCTTGCGAGAGCAGGGCAGGGAGCAGGTAGGAGTTGCACAGCGGGGACATTTATACCGGGCTGGAGTGGTGCATAGTGCGCAAGTTTGAAGTTCAGAACGGGCAGACGACCCAGAGGATGCAAAGTTGCCGACCATTCTGTGATGTTTTAGTTCAGAAAACTCAACGAAACAGTCAAGAAGAAAAGAAAAGAAATCTGCAGGCTATGGCCACGGTGCTACAACGCAGAACACGTGTAGCAAGGAAGAGCGAGATGTAAGAGTGAGGGGTTATAAAAGCTGAGTTTATTGCAGCCGGGTCACAGAGGGACCTTGAATAATTTTTACTATATTGTGTTCAGCTTGATCTGATGTCGGTAGTCACTCAATCTCCCGCTCATGCATACTACGAAGTAGCCCTCTTCGGCGAATTTTTCGCCCGCGACCTTAAACCCATCCTCAACCGACTAACCCTGCACACCGAGTCCACTGCTCCCATGCACACCCGCGAGATCGTATTTGAACACATTGGTGCGCAGGGCCTTGTCCAAACCGGCTCTCAAGGTGACGAACCAGTCCTATTAAGGGCTAGGAAGGAGCTTGGTGATGGCAAGGAAAGTGGATGGTGAGCTTAGTGCATGTCCGTTGTCGTTTTCTAGTAGAGACAGATCTTTCAGGACTCTATATTCATACCTAAAGCCAGAGTCTGTACGCGTACATCCCGAGGCAACCGTCCGACCGTGGGCGGTCTGTGAGGTCCTTGGAGATGCTCTTAGTTTTGCAAGCGCCCTTGGATACGTGTACGGTTGGTCCGCATCTTCATGAGATAGTGACACTTAAAGGATTACGCCAGTCGTCGCTCTCAGATATACAAACGCGGATATGCTTTCCGACGTGGACCGCTCATTATCCAGATGTTTCAGCAGGAACAGGTACCAACATCGACTCGACTTCTTGATTGGATCCCTTTCACTTACCATTTACGTCGAGGTTGACCCGAAGACATCGCTTCCAATCCCTGCGCACGCCGACACCCTGTGGGAGGTGGAAGTCAAAACAGCCACTCAAGTCAATACTGCTGTTCCCGCTGCTGGTCAGGTGCAAGTAAATACCGTGCGCTCAGCTATCGATGCTGTCCTCGAGGTCCAGTTCATCATGAAGGGTTTGTTGGACCTTCGAAGGCAAGATATATGACTTTCCCGAACCACTATAACCGTGGCGCAAAAGCTTGTCGGATTCATGGCTGCCCCTCCCTTTGGAACATCCTTTTCTATTTCAAAATGGCCCTATGCATCGACCCTGCATCTAAGAAGATTTAAAGCATAAAACACGTCTGATATACACCGGCTTCAAGATGTCACATATATTATCTTCAGTTCACACAAGGACATGACGAAGATTTTGATATTCATTGGAAATCGCCACATGGGACTACAAAAACACCTCGAGACTCGGGCTATAGATTTGTGGGGGTCTCAGAGATAGTGCGATGTGGTAACACGCCCAAAAGGATTGTTATTTTCATTGTCGATACTAACTTTCATCCTTTTTGCGCGCGCATCCCTGCCTCTTGATGCTTCTCATGGGACGGCCGTTTTGGTATGTAGATACAGAGAGAATTAAATTAACATGTCAACTACGTCCAGCTAACGCTTTCACAACAAAGTGTTTACTGTGTACACACCGGGCCCGGATAACATCGATAGCTGGTGGTACTTAGGCGATACTGGTGACCGATGGCACGCCCCTCATCTTGACCTAATTCTTGTCAGCAGCCAAAGGTACACCTGCCCTAATAACAATAAAACAGAGGACACAGCGTACTACACTCTGAGCCGGGCTGCATAACTTTGTGAATGGTGATCTGTGATGGTATAAATATTCTCTAATCTCATTGCTATATCTCGCATGTCATCGAACTTGCATCAAAGTAACGTCCTAGCACATTCCAGGCGACCTGCCTGATTGGACAACACAGGGTTGGGATGAAAGTATTGCCCTACATATGTCGGATGATTCACTGGCACCAATTCCGTCTGACGGATACAAATCGTAAGATCATATATTCCATCAGAGCTTCCAGACTTGGTGAGATTGCAAGCCTAACTCTCCTAAAATGCCCCCCACCTCACCCTGGGAGTATTTGCGGCCATATGGCCCGGCGATCGCATTCACCATCCTAGATCAGGATTGTTCAAGAACACTCGACAACCGAGGAGCTATGCGATGCTTACCCTTCTGGGCCACAGACCAGGACGAGGACCCTCCTCTCTGGTACGAACGGTGTAGGAGTGGATAACCCGAGAAGCCTGCGCCACCACGGTGTGCTGTGCGTTAATCGCAATGCGTCTTGTACCACGGACTTGCCAATCCGGCCACGTTGGGTGTTTAGGGGACAGTTTTCGGAGGTATCATTCATGGACTCCGCGAAGAGATGCAATTGGAACCTGTCCGGATATTTCTGAGAGAGGGTCGCAAGATTTTGTATCATGTTCGAGGGAGGAAGGTCCACCAACGATCTGGATCCGTGAAGTAAGGTAAAACGAGCGTTGAAAGTGGTGTCATGCGTTCTGAAAACACTATGTAGAAGCTGGTAGAAAGGTGTAATTCCGGTCCCACCGGAGATCTTGCAAAGAGAAGCAGGAGGTTAGTTGGTTCGTGGGTGAAAATGGAATGGAGGTGCGTGCCAGGATAACTTCATCCCAATGACCATTCTGCCACAACCTTGACCAAGTTTTTATGGGTCCACGGATCTCAATCGAGTCACCGACTTGTCTCGAGTGTAGCCACCGACTGACTTCGCCGCGCTCATACTTTTTTACCCAGAGCTTCATGTAACCATTTTCATCGATGCCCTCGAGGGGTGTGTAAGGACGCTCTACTTGGATGTCGCTGTCTTTGATGAAGATGGACCATATGGGGGCGAATGCACCAGAGTCACGTGGGAGTAGTTCCGGGGGTACGGAGAGAGTTAGAAGCTTCGTGTTGGGTGATACGTCCACGGATTCGATGAGGGTGGTTGGCGTGAAGCGGGAGGGGCCGAGAGGGAGGGTATCTGCGCGGTCAGAGAGGAGGGAATAGTAAACGGCAGAGAAGGCGGAGAGGAGGAGTGCGGGCTTGACGAAGCGACTTGTCCGCGTTGCTGTCGCGGTTTTGAGGCCGGCGCTGCAGCTCAAGCGAGCAAAAAACATATCGACGGAGATATTACCAAAAGAGGTAAATAGTTGGCGACGTTGCACAACAAGAACAAACAAGATATATAAACACGCCCTACGGTACTCTCATGAATCAATGGTTCACATTATGGTACACCATCAACCCAAACTATGAAACACCACCGCAGCCCCACACACAGCTATCTACACAATATGTCCCCGCTTTCTGTCCACGCAACGCTGGCGCTGCGACACCCGAATCCATCTATCCCCACCCTCCTTTCACCACTCAGGTCTATTGCTAATACTCCTCTCCTTGGCGGCGCCGACCCTCTCGATGACTTTCAGTCGAACGCCTGGGTCAATGCACCCTACTATCGGCCCTCTCTTGCAGGGTTAGGCATCAGTTATCTCCGGGACCCATCCGCAAACCTTTATGATCAACCGCTCGCCCCTGAAGACTCTGCGTTCCGAATGCAAGTCGACAACGATGAAGCATTGCTTTCCTTACCTACCGAGATGCCACTATGCGATTTCTGTGCACCAACCGTTTCGTACAGTGGTGTCGCGTCAAGAGAACATCGGCGTTTCGCCCCTTTCCTCCCCGACGAGCCTATTGGCCGCAAAGAGCTTGGTATCGATAGCGACATCGATCCGACAGCGAGCGATACCATCGGACTAATCCCCGACGTCAACATGTATGATAAACTTCGGCGACTGGACCTGCCGCATCTCGGCGTCAACCCTTTGGACACTGTTCGCAGTATATCGCTCCACGATGTTGCGATTTCTTACGGGGAGCCTGCCTCGCTGACGCCCAAGGACCACCACATTGACGATATCCTTTCCGAAACGGACTCGAGGGCTCAACAAAGTCCGTCTCCGCAGGTCATCCAGGACATCATGTCGATCTTGGTCCAACCTGCTCCGGAGTTCCCGTTTCTGCCATGGTCCTCCGCAAACTCACCAGCCCCACAAAGTTTTTCGCCATCGCAGCTAGCTGCGTCGAGATCTTCTATTCCCATCAAACTCGAACCAAACAATGTCCCCGATAGTGAACATCACCCTTTACCCGCTCCGTGCAACCTTGAGTATTCGAACACCACCCATTTATCTCCCGTATTGAATGCGCATCTTGGCATCGAACTGAGCGAACTCATTTCTAGAGCAGAACGTTTCAGGACTGAATGCCCCGAACGAGATATCGATAGGGCATGGCTGTCCCATTTCGCCGGAAAACTTTCGGACCGCGGGGAGCTTCTGAACGACTTTCGATGTTATGTTATAGGTTGCGATCAGCGGAACAAGCGTAGAGACCATATCTTGGTCCATGTTGGAGCCCACATCGGGCAAAGACCTTTTGCTTGCTCTGTGTGGTTTGTTGACTCCAGAATGGTCGTCCTTGTATGTCAACTGAAAACCTGTTACCAGTCCGCTGCGGTTCTTGCGCAAGAACGAATGCAAAAGGCACGAGGCCAGTCACAGCGGATTCAGGCCTTATAGCTGCGACATTTGCGGTCAAAGTTTCGTCAGACAAGATCTTGTGAAAAGGCATGTGAAGCGGACGCATGGGCTGAGGGATGAGAATCAATCTGGTGTTACGAAGCAATCTAGGAAGAAACCGAGGCTAGCGTAGTGGTACTTTGTGACCGTCACTACATTGTCACGTAGTCACATCCTATTTTCTTTTACGGTCGTCACTTTGTCCCAGACGATGTCGGACAGAGGTCGCTCGCCCTCGCCAAAGCCTCTCCACGATGCAGACGTCGACATGGAGCACGGAGATGACAAGAAAGATGCTAAAGGTGTCGTCGTGAACGGCCTTTCGCGCAATGTTGTCTACACCCACCTTCAAACGATATTCGGGTTTTACGGCGAAATCGTCAAAATAGATCTCCCCCTCTACACAAAGTGTATGGTCTATCCATTCTTCGTATACACTCCTGTCTCACAGTGTCATCGTTTAGCTGGTCAAAATCGAGGCAAGGCCGTACTGGAGTATGCAGATCCATTGTCAGCACAAAAAGCGGTATCCCACATGAACGGCAGTCAACTGGATGGTCTCGTTTTGAAAGTGGAACTCTCCGACACCCCCATCCGCACTCGTTCCCGCTCACGTCCACGTCCCGCTGTGCGCAACGGACGAGACCGCAGGTCGCTCACACGTTCCCGCTCTCGTTCGCGTACGCGTTCCCCGCTACCACGCAGGCGAGCATACGAGCCTCCGCGCCATGTAGATACGTACCGGCGGGCAAGAGGTTATGGCCGTCGTGGGCCTCCCCCGAGAGACACCTACCGCCCTTCTCGTTCTCGTTCCCGTTCACCAGTAAGGCGTGGTGACCGCCTTCCACCAAGACGGAGATCACCAAGCTACGAACGCGGCGGTACTGGGTACGCAAGGGGGCGGCGCAGTCGCTCCCGGAGTTACTCGGTGCGGTCTAGCCGTTCCCGCTCGCAGACTCCGTCGCGTTCGCGTTCGCGAACTCGCTCACGCTCCCCATCGTACTCGTCATACTCGAGGTACAGTCGAAGCGGGACCCGGTCTAGGTCCCTTAGCCGGGGGAGAAGGAGCTACAGCAGGGAAGACATCAGAGATAGTAGGTCCCGGTCTCCAGCGTAGTCTGTTCAAATTCTTGGTATCAAATATAGTTGCATGCAAAATTATACTGGGTACTAGTATCTATTTCATTGTGTGCCGTGAAGAAAGCTTTCCAGACTCAATTACTCGTGGTTGATGAATCATCAGCGAGGATGGGCCTAGTAAAATGATTCATTATTGTGAGGGCGAAGATACGACTGGGCAGTGCTCACCCATATTCAGCATCATTCCTGATGGCATTTGACATCCACTCCTCATCTAACTCTTGTTGAGCAAAGCCCGAACCTCCCGCAATGCTCAGCACCACCGGTAACAATACCAAACCATGCAGGGCTCCAGAAATGATCAGAGTTACCCACATGCGGAAATAGTAAGTCTGACGACTAGTCAGTGGCAACGAAACACGCTTAAATCGTAAGCAAGTCTCACCTCTAAAAGCCGCGAACGGGTTAAAGCTAGGACAGACATTCCAATGAGCTTGGTAAAAGTGATTCCGGAGAGAACCTAGGGAATCCAATTGGCCATCAGCTCACCAGTAGGTTCTTCGCAGAAACACCTTACCGAAGGGCCAACATCGACCAATGCAGTCCACATGCGTTCATCCCTTTCTTTCTGTCCCGCTGGATAATCTGCTGGCGAGCTAGACCCTGCGCTCATGAACGCTCTCGCAACATGTGCACAGAACTCCACCGCGATACCGAGCGAGATGACAAGGTTTACCAAGCTGATTGCATTCAGATTGATGCCCCATACTGCCATTACACCCATTACGTTCAGGACAGTCAACGCAACTGCGCCCGTGACGATGGTCCCAGTCCTCCATGAACCAAGCAACAGTGCAGTGACAACCAACACGGCCGCCAGCCCTAGTCCAAGAATTTCTTGTGTGATGGCAATAATATGGGCATACTGGTCGAAGAAGACGTAGTGGAGAGAATACGGGAAGACTTTGTACCCGATATGATCTGAGATCTCATCCGCTATGCGGTGTGCGGCTTCGAATGAGTGGATAAAATCCGCTTGGGACCTTAGCGGAGTATGGAACGTGCGGAAGTGTGATGCGACCACACCTGTGCCCGCTTGGTCAAATGCAATGGCCGTTCCAAACGACGTTTTTCCCGCGAGAGGACAATCTTCGTTCGTCGGAGAGATGAGCCATCGATTGAGATAGCGCATAAACTCTTCTCCTTCAGGAAGACCAACCATAGTAATGTTCCATGCAGGGTCTTGCCCATATAGACATGGCTGACATAGCCTTTCGGAGTCCGTAGGGGTGCAGAATTTCGAAGGATTAGCTTTGCGGACGCGACAGCAAGATTCCATAGCGGGGTCGAGCCATTTGAAAAAATCGTCGATCCAAGAAGCAGTTGGCTGGGAAATGAAGGAAGCTTCTGGCCGCTTGCGCTCAGCCTCCAGAAGATTGGCGATTGAAAAATCATCACAAGTGGTGAAACGACCACAAAGCTCTTGCTGACCAGCTCGTTGAGTGACATCGATTTGCTGCGAGACGAAGTACACAGGTGGTCCAACGTCAAAATAGGCATCAAGGTGGTCAAAGTATGCATTCAGGTATGAATCTGAAGGCAAAGCAAGTCTCTGGTCTAATGGAAATCTCAGTGGAGAATTGAGGAGCCTACAAGTGCCGCTCACCCAGACCAAGTTCGATATGTTGGATAGATATCACAGAAAGCACAAATAACCCACCAAATGTGATGAGGACGGCGCCTTTCACAGCTGGTCGTAAAAGAAATGGTGCATAGTGCCTGCGAATGAAACGGGCAACTGTGCCCAACCCTACTGGAGCATCGAGAAGTGCGATACGGGATGGCAACCGTATGCAAGGGAAGCAATCGACGCGGCTAGCCTATAAACTGTCGTGTAGCTGAGCCACGCACGCACAATCAACCGTCACTCACCTCAACTCGCTTCAAGTCAATTGCAAGTGCACTGACAAATACTGTAACTTGAAGCAATGCGTTCAGAAGCACGCTGCCCGCGGCATAGAGCGCAAAGTTCCGTACAGCTGGCATTGGAACCAGGGCACCCAATGCAAATGCCACAGTCTCCGTAACTGTGCTGAGTAAAATTGACGGGCCTATCTTCGCCAGCGTCCGTGCAACGCGCTCCTCTGCGGACAGGAATATTGGCAGGGACCCGCCATCCACCGAGTTGTCCTGAGTAGACTCAAATGGTGAACGATGAGATTGAGTGGGCGAACGTGGTATTGGCAAATTGCCGCCCAGTAATGCTACCGAGGCATTTGCACCATGCAGCAAGTTATGGCGATCAAGCTCATGCACCAAGATGAAAACATTGTCGACACCGACGGCTAGGACGAGGAATGGGATAACTTCAGCGATGATCAACGTTGTTTTCACTCCGATCAAGGAGAAAAAGCCGACTGAGGAAGACACAGAGAGGATGACTAGTCCGATTCCAAAGAGACCAAGCGTGAACTTAGAGTTCACGAAGAGATTGCGAGGCAAACGGGGGAGAATGCGAGGTATGGTGCTTGAGTCGATGGATACCGAAGAAGATACGACGGTTCTTCGTCTGAACAGTAGAGGAAAGTTTTGAGCCCATTGTGACAGTGAAGCCACCAGGCCTTCTTCCTCTCGCCCTGCAATCCCATTGCCCAACGTTAAAGATACATAGAAGAACATCGCAAGGTAAGACAGAACAACGATCTTCACATCTGTGTTGGAGCTCTTGCTGAGTTCTTCCTCGAGTGAGACACCTGTCGAGAATGCGATCTGCATGCCAGCCTCCGACGATATCCTTTCGCTTAGGTCAAGCAAATAGCTCTTGAGCGCTTCTTCCCATTCCATAGCTTTCGATTGCTCAACGGTGTCCAGAGAGTTTGATATCACGTATGTGACTACGAGTGCCTGGGCTTCCAGATACGATGGGGTGCCTTGTGCGCTCTCGGGTACACCACCAAGTACGTGTTGCGGACTAAGCGGCTGCTGGAAGTCAGGCAAACAATCAGCCGGAAACCGTGCACACTGCGATACGCGGTCCGCCCAGGTTAACTCGTTATAATCGCTGAAATCATTGCCAAACCACGCGCCAATCGACTGTACGACACACGCGCCTCGCGGACCTGCAGGCTTGAAACATACGTCCGTAAGGCGATAACCATGCGGATGAGAACGGAGAGCACGGATATCTTTCTCCACGTCGAGCCAGTAATCGAGATGCTTGTAGGAAAGGACGCCAGGATGGACAGAGGTAAGTGACGCATCGCTGTGGTTTCCCAAAGATAGATTCGGAGCACTTGTGACGAAGATTTGCTGGGCACGGTAGAATGGTCCAAAGTGCTCGTCGAAGAACTCCTTCTGTATCTTACTCTTGGAATCTGGGGCAACCCATAGCCTCACTGGGTCCGTCTCTATATCGAACTTCTTCCAACCAAGATTGAGCAATCCAACGGCCGCAAATACGAGCGAGAACGTCAGGAAAGGCGACGAAGCTGCCCAAAGACCGAGGCGGTAGAAAGCACGTCTCAGCACAGTATTCAAGCGATATTGTCGCGGTTGAGATGCCTCGAGGGGATTCAGGAGTGATGCTCCACGACCAAGTGGCCGGGATTCTGTGGACGGAGCCCCAAGAGGCTC
>JBBPUO010000070.1:41242-51597 GCA_038094755.1 Caloboletus firmus | reverse complement strand
CGGTAGAAAGCACGTCTCAGCACAGTATTCAAGCGATATTGTCGCGGTTGAGATGCCTCGAGGGGATTCAGGAGTGATGCTCCACGACCAAGTGGCCGGGATTCTGTGGACGGAGCCCCAAGAGGCTCTTCCTGATCATGAGAGAGTGATATGGCTCCCACCAAACCGCGAGTATGTAGCCTGGGTGACAGGGTAGACGATGCAGCATCTGCAGATAAAGCCATGCGTTCGTATCTCTTCTCTCTCCGTCTCCGAATTGTAAGTTGCAGAACATATCCGAAGAGGAACGATGCGACAGCAAGAGAATATGCCAGTATCAACACGAAGGACAGGCAGGTGAGAAGACCAACGTGGCAAGTGGGCTCTTGACCCGGAATGGGGACCTCGGGTAACGTCTGGCAGACGGTTGGACAGTCGATACAAGGACACCGACTAGTCAGGTCGTTGTCTGCGCAGTTCCTTGGGACTGGGTCTAAATGGATAATTTGTGGGGGAGTGGTGGAGGGAAATTTGATCTGGAAGGGACTGCCGAGGTCCTTCTCATCTCCCAGGAACTTGAGGAATTCTGAGTATGTTTTTGCGCCACCTCCGATAAGGTCCATGGCGTATCCATTAGTAGCTCCGACCTGGACATTCTTGCAGCTGTCATAGAAACCTGAAGCAAACTGTTCTCCGACGAAAAGGTCCACAGCTTTGACCGCAGTCTCTCCGGAGTTAGATTTCTGTGTTTCGGTTACATTCAGGAAAAGGTGCTGCTGTGGCGAACAAGTAAACGAGCAGAAAAACGACCTGAAATTGTTGCGACAGGCTGGACAGGATGAAGTGAGAAGGTCTGCTTGTGCCAAAGAATCTCGTAGAGTTTCGACTTGGGCTGAAGTGCAACAAGCTGGTCCTTCGGTGTACTCGGCACCGCAAACAGAGACGAGAAGATCCCTAGCGTGTTGGTCCTCGGGCTAAGACAAACGAAGCTGTCAGCTTATCCTTTGAGGAATGCGAACTTGCACACCTCGATTGGTGGACCGTCGTAGGGACATGGCAACTGTCGTCCAAACCAGCCTTTGGAGCCACAAGAGCCCCTCATAGCGCATTGACCTGTGTCGGAGAGTGTCATTGTGCTGGCCAACCGAACGCGTTGAACAAGAACAAGGCAGTTTAACGGAACCGGCAAAAGCGAGCCTGAGTCGTTGAGACTCCACGTGATCTTTCTTGCATCTCCCACTCTCTCGCGAATCGCGATGGCGGAAGAACAGAAACATTCCAATAACGCTTCAAAACCCAAAAAACGCTTCGTAGGATCAAAGTCGGCTGCTCCATCAAAACGCAGCTCTGCATCAACTCAATTCGCGAATCAAGTCCCAGAAGAAATCCTCACAGATCCGCTCCTTAATCAGGCAATTAAGCAATTGCCTTCCAACTACTCTTTTGAAATCCACAAGACGATACACCATGTTCGCAAGAATAGAGCCAACATGGTTGCTCTTCAGATGCCTGAGGGTCTCCAGATGTTTGTATGTACCATCGCAGATATCATTGAGCGGTGCGCAGGTGATCACACGGTTGTCCACCGATACGTTTCTCATCTAAATTCTGTTCGAAACCCTGTAACAGGTTCACTGATGCACTAACCGTCATCATGGGTGATGTCACATATGGGGCGTGCTGCATCGACGACTACACCGCAGTCGCCTTGGGTTGTGATATGCTCGTCCATTATGGACACAGCTGTCTTGGTTCGTCTTCTTGACAGATAGGTGAACTGCCTTGTCTGAGTTGCCAGATCCTAGTACCGATCGACCAGACTAGTATCAAGACGCTCTATGTATTTGTTGAGATAGCCATCGACTCCACACATCTCACAGACACCGTTCGTCTGAACTTCCCAAGTGACCGCGCTACATTCTACGAACAGCTCATGGACTCAGAGAATGGTGCGAGTATACCTGCGGGCCAGAAAATCGGAAAAACACGATACCTTCGTATCCAAAGATCATCATCTACAAGCGAATTTCCAAACCACTGGAATGCTCAGCAAGACCAACAGACACCACTACAAGAACCGACTCGACTAGCATTAGTTTCAACTATTCAATTCGTTTCAGCTTTGCAGAGGCTCAAAGAAGACCTCGTTCTGGGACATGAAAACAGTGAGACACTCGGCTCACTGTCAGATGGGAAGTCTAGTCGCTGGACTGGTAAATACGAGGCCATAATACCCCGCTCAAAACCACTTTCTCCCGGGGAAATTTTAGGTTGCACAGCCCCGTCTCTCAGCGAGGTCGATGCACTGTTGTACGTCTCCGATTATTGGTTTCAAGATCTGGCTAAATAGGTGCAGATATCTCGGGGACGGTCGTTTTCATCTCGAGTCGATCATGATTGCGAATCCCACTGTTCCCGCGTTTCGATATGATCCCTACTCAAAGAAACTTACTCGAGAGCGCTATGATCATGGCGAGATGCGAAGAATCCGGGACCAGGCTGTCCAATCTGCCCGCGACAGCATCACTTCTCTACCCCCATCGCTCGATTCGACCGAACTAGACCTCACAATCGAGCTTTCTGGTCCAGTGCGACACCCTCAGCTATGGGGTGTTATTCTGGGAACGCTTGGACGTCAGGGGAGCTTCAAACAACTTCAAGCAATCACAAATCAACTTTCAACGTCTCGCGTTTCTATACCCTATGTGCCAATCCTCCTCTCCGAGGTCTCACCTGCAAAACTCTCGCTGTTCAATCCGCATATATCGACATTTGTACAAACTTCTTGTCCAAGGCTATCTATTGATTGGGGTTATGCGTTTGCTCGGCCCCTCTTGAGCCCGTATGAGGCTAATGTGGCATTGGGACAAGCGAATGGATGGATGGGCGAGGCAACTGAAGGGGGGAGAACGAAGAAAACACCGTATCCGATGGATTTTTATGAGGCTGGCACACCATGGGCTGTTTCCCGATTGAAAGGTTCATTTCGAGGTGCTTAGTAGATGTGGTAATCCGACGAGTGTGTAATCCTATCATGAGGTTCTCTTGAGTACTCTGGCAACTTGTTGCCACACAAGTGCACAAGATTGATATGGGGTGACAGTGCGCAAGCTATGATAGACTATAAATCGAAAACACATCCAAGCCCATCCACTGGCGAGCGAAACGCTAAACGCTGCAACAACACATGAGTTTGGAAGAAACCAGGGTTGTAAGTCAAAGCATACCCATAAGCATACTCGACTTCGTCCACCCCACCACCTGAAGCGAAGGGACCAGACTGTTCCCTCGGTATAGGACCCAGTTCGGGTTCATCTTCGTCATCCAAGTCGACAGCACTGCCATCGTCCAAACCGAAGGGTAGCACAGGGCGAAGGCCAGTTCCGGAGCTCGATCGGCGGTTCCCAGCGGGCGACTTAGGGAGGGCGGCCATGGTCTTTGGGCTCATGTGCTGATCGCCACAGAAGAAATTGTAAAATCCCATTTCATGGATCAAAAAACAGTGTGCTCACCTCCCAATTGTTTAAGTTTTCATCCGGAATATCACGATCTTCTCTGCCTTCTAGCCTTGCGTCATCACCAAGGTCACCAATAGATACAACACTTTCGCCGTCGCTGATATTGTCCGTCATATTGGATACAAATTCGGGGAGCCGATGCCATGCCGAATTCGAAGCCGAAGGGAGAGGAGGCACCTGTTCGTCTGACCAGCCTAAATCGGATAAGTATTCTTCATACTCTTCCTCGAAAGCAAGATCTTCCGTGGTGTAAGGTAAGAAAATAGATGGGTCCGGAGCTTGTGAACGGGGGGGCGGGAAGACATCGGCTTCGACAATATTCGGGGTCCCGAGGGGCCGAATCATATTTCCGAGATCCAAACCGGGAGGCAACCCTTCCAGGTTGTGGGATATACTGACCGAACGACGATGGGCTTGGGTGTGCTGATTTGCGGCTTGTGCACCATATCGTTTGGTGTTGTCTATAAACCGCTACGTTCAGCATTCTCAGGAATTCTCTATGTACGAAGACAGGCTTACAAAACTTGACCAAATGTCGGAGAGCTTGTTCCTGTGCCTGTGTTCTAACGTGAGCCAAGTACAAAGCGGCAGGCAAGGAGGGTACCTGAGCATCAGAAACATCATCCACCTCGTTGCCAGTGAGCCATTCATCGCGCAAGTCGGGTCTACAATTGAGGTAAATAGAAGTGATGACCTTCATGTTCGCTGTCCAGTTGTCAGAATCCCTGACGGATAGACATAATATTCTTCCTCACACTGGCGCCATTTGCGACCGCAGAAAGGCACTTGACTTTTGATCAGCTTGAGAACATGGAGTTGCAACATTGGATGAGGGACACGAAGCACCCGCTTAAGTACAGCCTAGGGTAGGGGATGGATCAGCCGCGGCCCCTTGTTCCACGTCCTTTCACTCACAGAGCTCTTGTATTGAACCAACATCCATATACGGTGCGACCGACTCTTCGACAGCTTTTGCATGATCTTTGCAAAATTAATGGCCGAGAAAAAGTTTCGCCATGAAAACTCAGTTAGCATCTCCACCTCCTCCTCATGTTTCTGTCCGTTCGGCAAGGTCTTGGATTGCAAGACGAGGTGGGAAGCTGCACGTGGTCTCTCGTCCTGCATGCGCGGGGCAACACGTGCATGGTGAATCTGGCAGTACCGGAAGAAACTGGTGCTGGTTACTTCAGATTGTCCTCGAGATTATAGCTTGGGCTCACTTGTGATCAGGAGAATCAGCCTTGGAAATAACTGATGCGGAAACCTCTTGCAAGCCAAACATTTTCAAGATGAGAAGTAAACAATTCGTATCGAGTAAGAGTTGACCGAGATGGTGAAACTTCATCGCATCTAGCCATATGCACTTCCATAAGTGTTTGGATATGAATTAGCAGGATGCTCACGAGATGCTTTGAACCACTTCAATGTCAATAACAAGATAGCAGAGACTGCTTTGGACGTAATCTCGCGGTGTCGGGTAACATCTAGGTCGTCAAGAGTTGGTGGAGGGGGTGGGGGTTGCTCGGGCGCTGAGTAAAAACCGTAAACGATAAACATGGGAGAGCCAATTAACTGTTAGACTTACGCGAAGCCACTCCAGGCGGGAACACAGAAGAGGTGGAAGACTGGGGGAGTTGTTGTTGACCCGATCCGGCCGACACAGTTGCCAGTAACAATTTCAGTAGCACCAGTACCCAACCTGACAGCACCGGAAGAACAGAGCTCTAGGATTGAGATGGTATCGGCCCAGTGACAATGTTCAAGCCTTTGCTTACATATATCACTTCGACTCTTTTCAAGCGCTTGAGATCCTCTTTTTTCTCTCGGGCTTTCCGTTCTTCCGCGCTTTGTTTGGCCTCGATAGCCTCCACCTCGGCCTCCGCAATTTTGGCATCAAGCAACGCAACATCAGTCAGCGCCTCAGCATTCTCAGGATCCTAGGATGGGTATTAGACAACCAACAATCTCGAAGAAGTGGCTAGGAAACTTACCATCGATGTTGTCTTGGAGGATTCAGCGTCACCTTCCGACCCGGGCAAATGTTCCAATCCACTTTCTGTAGTCATGCACTCCTCCCTCGTGCGCCACATCTGCCACAATGAGAGACTCACGTACATATGTCGGCTGTAGAGTTTATCCGCCTCGTCAATAGCAAAGGGGACCAACCGAACACTGTTTGGGCCAAAACGACTTTTACGAGAGAACGGAAACAAAAATGGTCTGTTTTGATCAGTCTGATATTGCTGCTTCTTCGGCTTCGGAGAGGGCGATGGAGAGGGTGCAGGCGTTGCAGGCTGTGGATTAGGTCGAAATCCCGTGTTTTGGGGCTGTTGCTGGAACGCATGGCTCAAACTACCTGACATCGGTGATTGATGTTCTAGGTCATCATGGTGATAGTGATGGCGGACTGGAATGGGTGAATATGCCTGTGCCAATTTCACCGCAGGGAATGATGGAGTGGGTTTCCCTTGAGCAGTTTCCGTAAAGCGGATGGTTGGGACCGGTGGAGGTGTAAAAGTTGGGTACTTGACAGAAGTCTCTTGATGGAATGCTTCGAGATCAGATGGTGTACATTTTATGGCGATAGCTAGAAATGCGGTGAAATCAACTGATGTAGCCTGGACGAAGCGAATTCACCTTCATCGGGCACTTGTGGTAGTGATGCAAGCTCCCGGGCGAGTTTTTTAACGCGCGTTAATTCTCTGATCCCTCCACAGCATGCAAGCAAAGCCTTCCATAGGACGAGGAGGAGCTGCGAATGATAAGAGAGTATCCGACGCATGTGCAACGGGGCTCACACCTTCTTGATTGGATAGCCCTTCGCGCTCTTGTCTTTTAGACCGGATACGACATTGAACAGATAGACAGGCAAAGGAGGGTCCATGCTCACTGGAAAATGTACTGAGCATTGGAGTCTGCAAGTCTGAGTGCGATCGCGCAGCGCTTACTGAGCTCATCTGCAAAGTCATCCCGCTCTTTAAAAATTTCAATTAAATGATACATCATTCCGAGGTAGACCGATATCTCGGTAGTGAACTCTTCCAAGAAGTCGGCCTTCTCTGCAGCGGTGATCTGGAAGTGAGCTGCGTCTGCGTCTGAAAGCGAACTGGAGCGGTTCGAAGGAGTTGCAGAAACACGAGTTCAGATCCATACCAGAGTAGATCGTGCTTTTGGCTAGCGATCTTCATAGACTCCACAATTGTATTTAAGCCATTAGCACTGCGGACCACCTTACAATTTCCGTAAATCCAGTGGAGCTGGTGCTCCGGGGACGTCGTTTCTGCGAATGTGCCTGAATAGGACGCGGCATGAATGAGCCTTGTGACGACGGGTTTGGAATAAATTAACCTTGAAGCACGTAAAAGAGGCGACGGGCATTCGTGAATCGGATCTCGGCATCACGGTGCTCGAGACTCTCCAAGAGTAGTTCTACATGAGTCTTTCTCTGCGCGTCTGTAGTTTCGGAGCTTGTCCATTCTGGAGGAAGAGGGTAAAATCGCCTCCAGTGATCGTCGAGCTCACCAACATACCTCCAGGAAATGAACCTTGCCAAGCCTTCAGATTTTCCGCCACCTGCGGCATTTCTACGTACGAGTAGAACTCATCAATTTCATTCATTACGGTGTCTTCGTCATCGTAGCGAAAATCATAGAATGATTGCTGTGAGACACACGCGGTCAACAACAAATGGGTGGGCTAGATACGTATTAGCGTGCCTTGGGCTTGGGTGCGGAGGTGACCATAGCCCTGAGCTGCCCGAGAGTAATGGAATCCAACCCGAGTTGCTGTATACTTGCGGTGCTGTCCTGCATATCACCTCCTGGAGGAGCTGCGAATACCATACTTGCGAGGGCAGTTAGGGATGTGGATAGACGCGATGTTGACAGTGGAGTGTTATTTGTCAAAGGCTTGAGGATTCAACAAGAGAAAACAACAGTACACAACGTCTACGCAGAAAAGTTGATTACTAATAGATTATGATTACAGTGGGTTATCGGTGCTTGCTGCCTGGCCGGGCTGGGGTATTAGGCGTTATCCCCTCCAATTGCAGCGGAGCCTCGTGAACGTGGGGCACATGGGAGAGAAAATGCGCCGGAATCAAACTACACGCGGAATGCAATCTAATATCGATATGTGGCCCGGTATCAAAGACAGATCAGCTGAGTCAAGCCTAGTCAGACGACGCGGCTGGTCGGCGATGGCCAGTGAGTACCTGAGTCACTCCGTGTCTAATTGGGGCACAGTATGGGAAGACTGACAACTCATGGCTGTACACGGTGCTCCGTTGATCGCGGCGGCGTCCTCGTCCTCGTCCTCGTCGGCAGAGGACACGCGTCTGCTGCGTGGGGCGGAGTGCGCAACGGAAGTGATCTTGGCTGGCTGCGATACTGCGTAAAAGTCTGGTCAAAGAAAATCGGCAGGAAAATGTGTGGACTCGCCAAGGTCGGCTGTGGGAAAAAATGAGATAAGCATGGTTACGGCGGATGGGTATATAACCAAAAAATTAGACAGAAAGTTGGTCAGGTCCGTTTTGGCTGTGGATCGACCCTCGCAGTCGGTCTTCATTCTTGCCAACAACTCTCTCTTCTGGCTCGGCTCATCGTCTGCGACAGCGTCGGTGCCGTTGGGATCAACAAAGAAGATTAGGCGAGGTCATTGCCGGCAACGTCGACACACTTCCCCTCCTCTCCCCCCCCCCCGCGGTACAAGGCATCATCTGGCAGCGCTCTTTGCTCTCCAGGTCGTCCTCTGCTTCTCGCTATCCCTTTGGAGCACATCAAAAGGCACGCCTTTGCTGCGCGTTAGCCATTCACATTGCAACTTCTTTTCCACTTCTCTCCTATCCTAGTCTTCCGCATCCCTGGATTTTTTAACGACTCATCTTACGACCCCTTCCGCCTTCGCTCTTTGATTCAAGGAGCCAGGCCTATTTACTCTAGAGATCGGTCTGCCGCTGCGCTCGCGCACTTGGCAGTCGAGACTCGGTCTTTCTCCACCTGCAGATGCCAGTCCCAGTCCCACCTGTCCCTACCGCGCACTCTCTTCGCAAGTGTAACAAATCTGGAGACTTTACAAACCCTCAGTCTTCCGTTTTCCACCTTCTGAAGCACACGCTTCCCTCGTCTCCAACAGGTCCACCACCCTCCTTTGGCAGTCGTGAGCAGTGGATCAACTCTCTTCCGTCGTGGAGACGAACCAAGGCTCGCTACGTCTGGGAGAACGATTCTGACCCCGCAGCCCCGAAAGACGCTCGTCAGGGTTTTTCTAAAGGGTTGGCTGGTGCGGTCGACGCGCCCGCCATTAAAGGAGCCCACGTGCAAACGTGTATTCCGCCCCTAAACACCTTGTTGCCGAGTTGTGGTTTGGACATGCCATCCTACCCTCCTGCCTGTCACCAACCTATCGGTTTGGAGCATACTCAGAAGACACCGTCGGGCGAGCTTGGGACTCGTCCTTCTCCTGTTCCGCCGGAGCTGATCGGGCGAGATGTCCCCGGTGTGCGTTCATACCCTCATGCTCCAGATTTCTATCTCGAGGATGATGGTGGCCTATTTGCACCAATTCTAGAAGATGATTCCCCTGACATGATGAATGTTGATATGGGCTCGAGTCCTATTGAACCGGTCACACCTTTCGGAGATTACGTCGATCGGGCGGTGGCCGCCTCGGATGTCACAGTTCTACACGACCCTCTTGTGCCCTCCGGATCGCAGGAACTACACCTACCCATTTCAGTCAATTACGACTCTCAGTTCTATCACCTTCATCCTTATCTACATATGGAGGTCAAGGAGGAGTCGGTTGTCACGGTGAATGAACACCTACCAACCACGAGCTTAATTCAGAAGCAACTCGCCGAGCCCATGGCCGAGTGGCTTGTCTCGTATGTATGGAAGGTTTGCACCAACGTGCTAGTTCTCCCCCAGACGATCGCCCCTTACACGTGGGTTTGTTATTATCCATTCATATAACCATGCACTGACCGTTGTCATCAGACTTCCTAATGCGCCGCAGCTTCGTCAGCCCATGCCGCTATACCTCACTACTCGAGTGCATTCCTTGTTGATGTCGACGCTTCTCCAGCCATCAGCAATGCTGCTCGCATTATGGTACATCGTGCGGTTGCCTGTCTACTTTGGTGCGCCTGGGTTAGGTCCAGAACATGTGAAGGAGCGCCGGTTCAGAGTTGAGTTGCTCAATGATACGCACGACGTTGTCGACGGCGAATCCCTTGAGGGCACCGCTACCTTCAGGCTGATTGTTTTGGGATGTATGTTGGCAAATAAGTGGCTAGATGACCATACATTTTCCAACAAGACTTGGTCAGCACCTGTCTTAAAACAACGCATTCTCTTGACTAATACTGCTCGCAGGCATACAGTTTCCAACGTCCCCGTGCAGTTACTAAACAAACTTGAGTATTTTGCCCTGGACATCCTTACGTATGACCTGTCGATTTCTTCGTCTGCCTGGTCCCAGTGGCTCAGCCACTTGCTCTCGTACCATCATTCCCTTACTCCAACCACTCACCCTCAACCCATTGCGCGTCCAGCGTCCAATCCCAATGGGTTGATTCGCAAAACCATTCTAGAAATCATGGAGGCCCCGCTGGGTCATTCTATGAACGAGCCAGTATTCCTTGGTGTCGAGCAAAGGCTCAAGGAGAAGCTTGGGTTCCCCGCTCTTCCGCGTGAACCCGAAACTTTCGACATTAACTTGGATGAGGATGGTCCTCTCAGAGAAGAGTATCTGCCCAGGCGCCGAGTTAGCAATGGAGGTTCGTCAGGTGGTCTTGGCTCAAAATCTTGTAACGATTCCCAAATCGGAACTTCGGTACATCATCCCATGTTACCTCTC
>JBBPUO010000070.1:8062-31930 GCA_038094755.1 Caloboletus firmus | reverse complement strand
AGCGAGACGCAGCCACCGCGCGGCGTTGTTCCAACTTGACGGAAGAATCAGGAAAAGCTAGAGACCACCATCGTGTAATAACGCACCAGTGCTCGCATCTCGTCCTTTGCGGTCACAATATCACACTCGCATCCATCGGGTCGGAGCTTGGTAATGTCAATGGGGGATGGACTCATAGAACGATCGTAAGGCTCGATGCGTTCCGCAGAAACGTCGGGTTCGCCTTGAGCACCGGCGGACACAACAACACGGACATCTGCCATGCCTTGCACGGCTGACTGAGCGACACCTGCCAATAGCTCCTCCTGTGCTTGCAAAGCTTCATCTCGTTGGCGTTTCCGGAGTTGCTCTAATCGATTGCGAACAACAACTTCATGCAAACTCTTAAGCTTAGCCTGGAAGGCATGTAAATGACAGGCCCGACGTTATCAGGATTCAAAAGTACCTTGGCTTTCCAAACGAGTAACTTCTTTAATAGACCTTCCCAATAATCTGTGTCAACAGGTTCCCCGCTAGCGAGCTTGGCTTGGATTTGCTTCTGCAAGGCAGCAAGGTGTTCATAGCTCTTGCCAGAAAGAAGCATGGTTACGTCCGCCTCCACAGCGGCACCGGCTTCACCCGTACGTTGACTAGTTTTGATTCTGTCTAGACGATCCTTGCAGACGACCATCATGTTCTGAGCGAGAAGTTAGCCAAAGCAACGAGGAGTAAAGTGAGTCTTGTCGCACAGTCCAAAAGTCGATGTTGATGTCAGAATCCTCGAGTGAAAGGTAACGTTCGATGTCGTCGTGTAGTTCTTCCACTTGGTCCGGTGACAAATTCTGTGGTTCAGATGAGCCCAGCTGGTAACAGTCCGCGGTTAAGCAAAAAGGCGTACGTCAAAGATGTTGTAGGGTTCATCGAGGTCGATTTCGAGACCTGCGTCGACCTCTTCTTCATCTTTCACAGGGTGCACATAACGAAGATTGAGCGCCAGGAAATCAATAGCCTTTGCTCTCTTCTCTTTTATGCGAATTGCTGCACGAGCACGTTCTTGCTCGAGTTGAAATTCACCGTCCTTGGCTATCCACTCAGACATTTGAGCAGACTCAGCTAACCTCTTCATCTTGATCTCTTCCTCCTCTCGCAGTCTTTGCTCTACTTCCCTGGCTGCTCTTCTCCTGTTCAATCGCTCCAACTCTTCTTTTGCCTCCTGCTTTCGAATAGCATCCCTGCGTTGTGCTTCTGCTAAGGACAGTCCCTGCTTTCTCTCTTTCTCAGTCTTCTTGTGCCAACGGAATTGTTGTCCAAGATTGACATCGTGGAACGGATTGTCCGTTGCACTATAAACGCTGAGTTCTGCGACACGACGGACCTCTTCCTCTTCCCTTATTCTCTTCTTCTCTGCTTTCCTGGCTCTTCGTTCCTCTGACCTGTCACGCTTTCGTCTGAATGGTAGTGGCTGAGCAGAGTAGTCGAAGCGATAGTACCTAGAACTTACTTCTTTTCCTTACGGTCATCCTCTCCGTAGCTACCTGTGTTCCGGTCCTTTATACGTCTTGAACGGTCGTCATGGTCATGGTCGCTGGTACGACTTGGCGGGGATTTCTTGTACTCAGTAGTATGCGAGTCATGATGTCCATCCTCGCGTTCTCTGTTGTACCCAGGCGAAGGAGAACGGTAACGAGTCATAATGGTAGAGAGAAGGAGCGATTGTAGAATCGGCTGGTGCCAGTACTTGGAGGGTAGAAACAACTTCCTGAGCCGCCAACACACCCACCCTAATGTGCACGATCCATGTTCTCACACATGGTCATTGTCTACTACTATATTAATGATGTCTAGAAGTCAACTAGTTCGACGTGCTCGCTCCTTTCAACCCCTCGCACGTCGTTTCCGTACACAAGCGCAACCATATGACTACGTTCCACGAGAGGAGTCAGATGACCACCCCCTCGTGCGCTCAGCAGGCCTTGCAACTCCGAGACAGGTGCTACTCTCCCGGTATCTGGGGAAGGAGATGGCTCACTGTCCATGATACAGCTCGTGAAATATCTCGACGAATTCGTGATCGGACAGGAGAATGCGAAGAAGGTTCTGTCCGTCGCGTGCGTATTCCCGCTTATATTTTGGTAGCCAGGTTTAACGAGCCGCAGCGTGTTCAACCATTACAATCGAGTGCGTGCCAACCTCGCCGCTGCGGAGGATCACACAGACGCGCAGGGTTGGGACGTAGCCAATCCATCAGATGGTGTGTCCCAACAATGTCGATGCAGCACACGTAGCCTTAACGAGTGCTCGGTAGCGCGGTTTGGTGTCACGTCTGCGCAATTACATCCGCATCCCCAGCGCCTTACCCCACCCCATTTGCCTCTACAGCACCAGCATACATACCCTCTGTTCGACAAGAGCAACGTCTTGGTAATGTGAAACAAACGAATTTTTTGCAGTGAAGCAAGGGTTGCTGAGTCAATTTCACAGAGGGCCAACAGGATCGGGTAAGACTAACAGACATCGACTACTGGTAGTGCAGCATATTGATCCTTATGACCAGGCAAGACACTCCTGGCACGTACATTGGCAAGGGTACTTGATGTCCCGTTCTCTGTCAGCGATGCAACGTCATTTACACAAGTCCGTATTGCGCTCCTTGCATTTGTTCGACCCTGACAATAACTATGCCAGGCGGGATGTTAGTTTGAAAATCGCAGATATTGGATTTTCCACTAATTTCACATTAGATGTAGGAGAAGATGTAGAAATGGCGATCCAGCGACTGGTGTGTGTTGCTGATCGTTGAAGACCAGCACATAACAGAAATTTTATGCAGCTACAGGCAGCCAACTGGGATCCTGCTCGAGCCAGGTACCATCTGACTGTCCTGATCAGTCTTTTTGTATATCTCACGTGTTTAACACAGCTCTGGTATAGTTTATATTGACGAAGTTGACAAGATTGCTCGCAAAGCAAATAGTGGTATCGAAGGTTCTCGCGATGTCGGCGGAGAAGGCGTACAGCAAGCTTTATTACGCATGATGGAAGGGTCCGTAGTCACTGTCCAGGGCAAATCATCTGGATTCGAACCCCCTCCGAGCGCAGCCGGGGAGGGACGGACCAGACCTGGGACGAGAGGACCGAGCCCCGTTCCACGTGAGTGGTGTCTTGTCTTCCTCTAGCTCGATTGGCATGTTCACTGATTCGTGGACAGCACGGCCAGACTCGTATAATATCGACACGTCGAACGTTTTGTTCATACTAAGCGGCGCATTTGTTGGTCTGGAGACTCTGGTGAAGCGAAGGGTGTCTAAAGGTGTATGTGACCAGTCTTATACTCGACCACCAGTGGCCGAAATCTCACCAGTATTTGTTAGTCTATTGGCTTTACCGCTACTTTAGCACCGAAAGACGACGAAACAGAAAGCAGAGGATGCTTACCGTTCTTCACTCCCAACCAGAGATCGTCGCAAAACATTCTTGATCTAATAGAGCCTTCAGGTAACATCCCTTCTTTAAATTCCACCTGTGTTGACTCAGGCGCCCACAGATCTCATTAAATATGGGTAAACTCACCCCCCATCTCCTGTTTCTTTCACCTCACCAACATACAGTTTCATCCCCGAATTCATCTCGCGTCTACCTTCTATAACTACCCTTGCTCCCCTTACAATCCCCGACCTACGACGGATCCTTACTGAAGTTCGTGGTTCCCTTGTCTCACAATACACCGCATTGTTTGGCTACTCAGGTGTGGAAATCCGCTTTACGAGCGCGGCCCTCGACCAGATATGTCGCAAAGCCTTCGAGAGAGGCGGTGGCGCCAGGGGCCTCAGGGGGATTATGGTCAGTCTACAACACTTTATGCACATGCTATCTGTACAAAATCTAATGTGTTACTTAGGAAGCACTGCTTTTAGAACCGATGTACGAGGCTCCGTGAGTATTGGTAGAGTATTGTTGTCTTCCCTTCGGTCTAACGTGTTGCGAAGGGGATCGGTACGGGTTGTGGCATTGATCGTATCGCGTTGACGCTTACGTCTACTAGACCGTTCGTTATGTACTCATTAACGAGGAAGTCGTGCTCGGTAAGAAGCAGGCAATGTACTGGTCACGCAGGGAGGGCCCAGCTTTTTGGACAACATGGGCCAATGAGGAACAGCTGGCACCAACCCAACGAGTGTAGATTAATATCTAAAGATGTATGACTTTCGTGGTCTATTAAAACACTACCTTTGCAAAGTCGACGTGACACATCACAACGGTGCCGCGCCATTCGAGGGACTGCACATAACGGCCTAGCAGTAAAGATATAGGCGACAACCTTTCTGGTATTTCATGACAATTGTAGGTAAATGTGGAACAAGGTAATCTACGTTATCGAATTGGGAGACAGAAACAGATGGTAAAAATGAAAAGCGGACGGTGGACAAAAACACTGCCGTAGACGAGGCGCACTCATGAGGACTGACTATGGGGATGCTGCAGGCACGACCTTCATGCGCTACTCACTGACGATCATCCTTCATTCTTCTCTTCCGAAGCGTTTTCCTTTGTCTTCTCCGCATCCTCCTCCGCATCCTCCGCCTTCTCTTCCGCCTTCTCTTCTTCTTTTACCTTGCCGTTATCCTCTGGAGGCGTACCACCTGCATTGATTATCTGAGCCCCCTCAAACTTTTTCTTAAATTCCTTCGCATCTGCAAAATAGCCTTAGTAACACCACCTATGCGGAGTTGTCCCGGCTTACTATCCGAGTTCGCAAAACGAATCGCGAGGGTCTCAGACGTAGGTGGGGATTCTGCATAGTCGGCAGCAACCTTCCACACCCAGCTCCTGTCAGAGCCAATATTTGGCTGGAGGTGCATATCGGGAGTAACTTAAGTGCGTCGTTAGCGAAGCTGGGAACTCGAGTGATACAGAGCGCTCACTTGCATGATTGGCGCAGACTTTGAGGGTCTTATCACGTCTCATGACTAAACGGACCTTCTTTGTCGCTCTGTGCTGAAGCAGACGGACATCACCCGTGCCCCGTTCTTTCCATTCGTTACCAGCGGTGTCAAATCTAAAAAGCTTTGCACGCCTAAAATTCGCAAGGCATCATACCAACAACAATGACCGGTCAACAATGATTGGAATAACCGAAACCCGCTTACATTTTGAAGAGGATGTCTTCGTCCTCTTCATGAGTCTTTGTTTCTACTTGCTCTGTGAGCCTGATGACTGGCTCGAAATGAACATCAGTCTCCTCTTCCTGCTGTAATCCATGTCAGATCAGCATTAGATTGTTGGTCTCGTGAAAGGAGTGGCGCGATTGCCTCGATGGGTATTGGGCTGGTTGGGATTTGCGATGCTATGGTTCTGAGAACTGACCTTTGGTGCGAGAGGATCGTTCAAGTCCGTCATGACGAAGGTGGAGGAGAGCAGAAGAAGTTACAGGAATCTGTTAGCGAATGTGGAGAGAATTATCACGATCACTTTTTCTATAAATCTAAAATTATCGCAGAAATTATCCACTTGTGTCCGGGGTCTTCGCCTCGCCGAAAACGGAAATGTTGCATGCGGTGTCCAGCTCCAGGTCATACATACCACAGTACTTACCATTAATCTTTCCAGTCCAAATGTCGCAGCAACGACTTCTCTCCCGGCTTGCCCTCTTCTGTATTTCGCTGCTCGCACTTTCTCCCTCTCTCGTCTTTGCACACAAGATTCGCATACCGGCATCGACGAAGGAGTGTTTCTTTGAAGACCTTCACGAACATGACCAGGTACGTGTTATTTCTCGGTGTGTTGCTTTTTCTAATTGGCCATCCCAGATGACTGTCACGTACCAAGTCGGAGAAGGTGGCCACCTTGACATTGACTTCTGGGTACGATTTGCTCGTATTCCATCTCCTCCATGCTCTTCTATTCCTTTACAGCTTACAGACCCGGAAGGAAGTGTTTTGACAAAGCAGATCAGACAAAGCACCGGCTCAACCTCAATAACAGCAGAGAAAGACGGTCGGTACGAGTACTGCTTTTCCAACCAGATGAGCACAATGGCGGACAAGGAAGTTAGGTATGTGCACTGCTCTCGATACTGGACGCCCACCTAGAGGCATTGTTAATGGATACTATAGTTTTAATGTGCACGGCATTATATACATCTCGGAAGATGGTTAGTCTGCTCTTCGTCCTGTTACCCTTACTAACTAGTCACCGTGGTAGAGGATATTGTTGCACCCGTCGAGCGCGAAATCCGCTCGCTCGCAATTGGACTCTTAGCGGTCAAGGATGAACAGGAGTACATCGTCGTGCGCGAGAGACGGCACCGTGACACTGCCGAGTCTACCAATGACCGTGTCAAATGGTGGTCGGTCTTACAAGCCGCGGTCCTCTTTTCAGTAGTTGCATGGCAGGTATATTACCTAAAGGTCAGTCTCACAAAATCCAGTGTTCCTGTTGTTGACAAATTTACCAGTCATTCTTCGAGGTAAAACGTATAATTTGACCTTGCACACGTTTAGGCCTCCATGGCCTTTTTATCTTAATGCATCGTTCATTCACGTGATGCTTTGAATCATCTCAACCGATACGCATGAACGCCATGGGATCCAAAAATGAGTGTGCATTAATAATGACGATACATAACAATGTGCTTAGATCTAGGATAACAACGGCTAGTATGTGGGGGACGGAAGCTGCAGAAAACAGATTGCTCCCTCTGTTCATCAAACAGTGGGAGACATAAGGGTATAAACAAAAACGATAATCATGGGCAAATGACAACAGAAGGATACATAGAATACAAATACAATGCAAGAGCTCCGCCCTTGAACAGTAGTAGTGAAACAAGTGTGCTGTTGTGTGAAATGGTATCTAGCGCCATGACGGCTTTGAGTGATTAAGTCTCATGCTTGTATCTGCGCTGATGAGGCTGGCATCTGGATCTGCTCCCGGAACAGCCAATGAAGCCACGCTGGATAATACATTTGGTCCCTTGACCCTCAAGGTTCTTGACGCGTTTCCCAGCAACGAAAGTCTCTTGGGTCGCTTCGCGGGCGATCTGCCAATGGCTTCCACCCGTCGTGGACCGCCGGTCTCGGGGATTTCACCCGCGATTGATGATGGGTGTGGGATCATACTTGACCTTCGACGCGTTCTCTCGCTACGCATTGGACCAACATTTGACCGCCTGCGTATACCCTTGGCAGAAGATGCACCAAGACGTGGGGTAGATGTAGGAAGGCGACGAGACGGACTGTCACTATGATCGCCTTTCTTGGGAATATGCAAGGTGGAAGCACCGTCGTCGTCGACCGCAGAGTAGTTCACGCTTCTCTCAGAGAGCGGCGGTACTCGTCTGACTGGTGAGCCGTTTTCCTCTGCTTCTTGTAGACATCCAAGTGAAGTCGCGCCCTTTGTTTTGAGGAATCCAGGGTCAAGGCGACTTGGCCGAGGGCGCCTGCAAGTACTGGACCTCAGATTCGAGGACAGCGTAGACAAGGAAGGTAAAGTGGACGACCTTGCGTTAAGAACGGTGACAAAACTAAGATTGAGACTGTCATCAGTTCGCTCGTCTTCCCACTCGCTCTCCGAACCTGCAACCGAGTGGCTGCGACCAATACTCTCTGCGCTGTCACTCGAAATAATGGAGATTATTGGTGGATTCTCTTTCTGTCCCGCATCATCCAGGTCCCCTTTCCCTGCTTCGTCCTTCCATTGGACAACCTTCTTTTCCTTGTCGGAGACTCGACGGTACGGCTGGCCGATACCAGAACGCAGCGACTGGCGTGGGGACTTATACGCTTTTCGTGGTGACGCAATGTTGTTATATGATAACCGTCTCGAAGATTTGGCAGCAGGCCTCAAGGCTGAGCTAGAGGCGACGTGCAAAGCGGACTGGTTGGCAACCCCTTCGATGGAGATGCCACCACTGTGAGCACCATACATTGCCGTGATCTGTCCAATTAGAGCAGCAAGAGTATCGTCGTTTTCCCCTGCAGTGACACCCAACGATGTTGCAATAGCTTTCACAATTCCTTCAAATCCATCTTTCTCTTCCTTCATTGCCGTCTTCAAAACGCGCGAAGCCTCCCTGAGAACGACGGTACACCGTCCGATCATCCCAAGAAGGGTTACAACCAACTCTGCCTGTGAACGGAAAGATTCTTTGAAAGCGTCCCTTTCAGCTTCCGCCCGAACCCGGTCCATTTCGGCCTTCCGCCATTTCGCATCTGCCTTGACATTCTCGATGCTAGATTCTTCGAGCCTGTCGGAACGACGTTCACTGACTGCACGAAGAGTAGCCTCAAAAATGTTGCGCGAATTGTGCGAGCGAGTTAGGCGTGCGTTTAAGAAAGAGTCTGACTTGATTGCCTGTTCTTCCGGACCAGCGAGAGCCTGCAAGAGGGCTCGTTCGGCTTCGAGATCGGGAGAGGGTGGAGATGAAGAGCAGCCGGTGACCAACGCGTCGATCTGGGCGATGCGAGCACGGATAGCAAATAATTTGTCCTCTGCAGCAGATATCTTGCCAGCACAGGACGCGCCGTCAATGATTGATGCCTGCGTCTGCTCCATTCGCGCTTGCATGTCTTGCTTCGCACGTTCGACTTCGGCATCGGCTTCCGCTCTCTTGCGCCTGATGATATCATTTTCGGTGCAGATTTTGCCCGCAAGTTTGGCTTTGAGTTCGGCAACTTCGATGTTGAGGCGATTAATGGCTTCGACATATCGGCCGACGTGTCGCTCAACATTAACAACGTTGCGGGTGACCACCTTCGTTTTGATCTTCGTGGCACGCTCAGCGTATAGAAGAGTGTTGTGGGTATCGTCAAAATGCTGAGAGGTGGGTGCTACGCAGACCACCATGACAGTTTTGCAATTTCCGCCCAAAGAGAATTTAAGTAGGCGGGTAAGCTTGCTATTGCGGTACGGGACATGTCGAATGGCACCGCCACTCTCGCAGAGTGCGTTGATACAGTTACCCAGTGCAAGTAGAGATTTGTTGATGTTAGCACCCTCGACCATCCGCTGACCCATATTAGATGTGGCGGCGGCCCGCTCGCTTCCAGCCAAGTCGATGATGGAAAGTGTGGCGACTGTTCGCTGCTCAGTCAATGAGGCAGTCCGCGGGGATTGTGTAACGTGGACTTGGAGAACGGCGTGCGAGCGAGATGAAGTTTCGTTCGCGTGAGTAGGTGATTGTGTTCGGCGTGAGTTACCCTGGAGGACAATCTGTTTGACCTCTTCCGCGCTGGTAGGGCGTGACTCGACAAGGCCGACGACTTTAACGACTTTGTCTTCGCGGATCTGGAGACCGCCTCTTTGGGTAGGAGTACCGACTTCGGCGAGAAGATCGCGAATTTCTTCGTTATAGATCTCAAGAAAGGTGACAGCTACCTCGGTATTCCAATCATCTCTGCGGTCCTCGATGCGTTGAAACAGATCGGCCATAGTGAGATAGATTATGCCTGGATCTGCATCTGTCCCACTAATGGTGTGGGTCTTTCCGCAACCTGTTGCCTGTAATGCGATTAGCGACAGCACAGGGTTAGAACATGTTGGATAGCGTACGCCGTACGCAAATACGGTAGCGTTGTAGCCATCTAGCAGCCCACTAAGCAACGGCTTTGCGGTAGCCATATACACCTCCTCCTGTCTTGCTTCTCCATCAAAAACCCTATCGAACATGAACCTCTTGTCTTTGTACCGTTTCGTTCCCGGGGGCATGAAACCGCGTTCGACGAATGCACGTGCCTTGTCCTTCTCGTCGGGATCGAAAGTGAGGATGCGATCGTCCACTATTTGGACGATGTCGCGGAGGGGTGCTGAAGCTGCTACTATTTTACCGGGTGTCGCAAGAGTACCGTCCCCGCGGATAGTCGTGTCATAGCATGGTTCTGGTAGGCGGGCTGCCTCCCAGGAAGTCGGAGGTCTTACGCGGACTTGTTGGTGTCAGAGGCTGGTGCGAAATGAGCTACAAAAGACTACGCTTACCTACGACGGTGATTGAGCCAGCTGCGACCATAATCGATAGCTGGATCTGAATACAAAGGGTGGTGAGCTCGTGGTCAGTGGTCACCAAGTCCAAGTGGACAAGTTGAAAACTGAACGCGTCTCGCCCTTGCATCACGTGATCGTGCTTTACATTGATCTACCATGGCCACTGATAAACTGATCGTCGAATCCCCCGCAGACTTTCATGTCCACCTGCGGCAGGGGGAGCTCTCAAAGCTGGTCACACCGCACGTTCGCAAAGGCGGATTTGACTTGGCCTATGTGATGGTGAGTGATGTCACCGAGATCATCACAACTCTACCTCAACCGAGACTTAGCCCAATCTTACACCTCCGATCACTAAGACAGACCTTGCAATAGAGTACAAAAAGCAGTTACAAGCGATCGACAATAGCGTTGACTATCTGATGACCCTCTACCTCTCGCCAGATCTCACTCCCGAGGAGGTCAGAAAGGCAAAACAGGCAGGCATTGTTGGGGTCAAGTCGTACCCAAGAGGTGTCACTACCAACTCGGACGGTGGAATTGAATCATACGAGGTCTACTACCCTGTATTTGAGGAGATGGAGAAGTGTGATCTCGTCCTAAATCTGCACGGTGAAATTCCGTCGGATGCAACTTCAGTGAGTAGGTGGTAAATCGCTAGTATTATAACGCACCTACAACGTCGAATGAATCACAGAATACCTGCGTACTGAATGCAGAGGAAATGTTTCTTCCACATCTGAAGAAGCTCCACCAAGCCTTTCCCAAGCTACGCATCGTACTCGAGCACGCAACGACTCGGGCGGCGGTCGAAGTTGTCAAGTCGCTCGGCAGTACGGTAGCGTGCACGATCACGGCACATCACCTCGCCATGACAGTCGATGATTGGGCGGGTCAGTCTTGGAATTACTGTAAACCTGTTGCCAAGTACCCGAGTGACCGTGAAGCATTACGCGATGTCATACTTGAAGGTGGGTACCGTCTTGCGTCGATCACGTTTAATTTGCACCTGGATTTCAGGACATCCGAGGTTTTTTTTGGGTTCGGATTCGGCACCACACCCAGCACAATCCAAATCCGTGGCATCACCCTTCCACCCCTGTGCCGCAGGAGTGTACACCTCACCGATCCTATTGCCTTTTGTCGCGCACATGCTAGAGTCGTTCGGGGCACTGGACAAACTTCAGAATTTCGTGAGTGGTTATGGGCGGGCTTTCTATCGACGCAGTGCTGGCCCCAACGCTCGAATAATCGTGCTGGCCAGGGTAGAACGTTACCGAGTCGAAGATACCTGGTCGTTCGGCGACGCAACTGTCCGGCCATTTGGGACGGGGAAAGAACTTGGCTGGCAAATCAGTGATGTCAGTGCATCTATGAAACGGCCTCTACCTTCGCAGGGGCTGACTAGTACTAGTCACAGGATCTTGCAGCCTGAGACATTGAGCAGTGATGAGTGTGGGGTGGGTTTCGGTTTAGGGATGACGGAATATCCGTACAGCCATTGCGATCAGGACGTACCGGTACATACTGAGGCGGTGCCGCTGGCTGTGATTGACGCCGTAGAGTAATTTGTCGTGTTGAGCACGGTACGCAACGTCGACGTTGATGAGCAGTGCCTTCAATTGCCTGTGTGATGTTGCCATATTTCGCTGTATAGATCACCACTCGTCTTCCCTCTATTCAGTACGATGCGCGCAAGCCCAGCCTTGAGTCTCGGTGCGTGTTTCACTTTATCCTTAGTAGACAGACCTTGTAAACAATCTCATCGTCCCAACCCAGCGCGACAAGACACCGACACCATTCTCAGAAAGCCTCCTGGACAGGAGCTGCCATCAAGTCCACTCTCGACCACGCCATCCTCACCCTCCTTCGACTCCAACAATGCCACGCGCACAACCTCGCCTCCTCTTGCACCTTTCCAACCACGCGCTGCTTCGCCTCCTGTGGTTTCCTCAACAACCGGTGCTCTTCGCCGGACCAGCGTCCCTTCTCAGGGAGGCACTGACAGAAGGCGTCTCGCTATCGTGGAGATGGACGCCCGCAGGCCATCCGTCCAGGATCGGACAGAGAAAAGCATGGAACATGGAAATCGGCCCTCCGACTCCGGTGGCGGTCCACCGAATCATTTGCCCTCCTGCCTCGAGGCCCACTTAGGAGGACTGGCATTGGTTGCACCGCCAGACGCGTCTCCTCAGAGTTACTCGGCTTTGACACCACCTAGGATTGCTCCTGTGTCCGAGCCACAACCTTCCATTACTGTTGGTCATCCTCTATCCAGCAACCACGCACGATCATCTTCGGGTGCATTTGGAGCCTTTCCCAAAAGTATCGGTCACGTACCTCGTAAGTCCTCGCGTGAGGTCGCCATTGTTGGTACGACCAGCTTTCCTGGATATGCATCGGTTCCACAGCGACCATCAAATACCTCCCCTGCCACTGACTCACTCAGGCCACCTTTATTTCAGATACCGCAGTCGAGGTCACCGTCTCCAGGGACTTCCGAGATATCTGACTCGGGCTGTTCAACCCACCGTGGACGTCAGAGAAAAGATGCCCTTGCACCCGGTGTCAGCCCCGTCAGAGAGGTTAAAGAATCCTATACTCCTGTACGAACGCCGAACATCGGCGAGTCAAAGCATATAAGTGATCGCGTTGCTGGTCCTGTTGTCATCAACCTCTTTCCTCAATCCCCGTCACCTAGTCCAGCATTTTCAAGTCCACACTCTAGCGCACAAGACATGTCTCCCAGAACCAATCTCTCTAGTCCTCTGACTCCATCAACTGCGTTGACTTCACCTGATACGATATCCTCCCCATACTTGCACTACCAGCCTGGTTTGCATGCTACCGCGGGCCCACTTCCACCACCACCCCAGGCCATATTTAACATTGACCCCAAGGCACCCCCACCCCCACGACCTCCCAGGCATTCACCTATTCAAAGGAAAGGTGACCTAGAAGCCATGAAGCAGATGCTACAGCTACCATCACATGTCACTACCGCTCTCAGAACTAAATATTCGTCACCATCAACCAAGAAAGAGGCTGTGTCGACAAGTCCGCAGAAGGCGACTACAGCGGTTCCTCCCACAGATAGTCCTCCGAGGTGCGCAATTTCATTTTGTTGTCGAGCCGCACCTGAGAGAAATTTGGGGCCAGCTCGCATGAAAGCTTTGGTTCTGATCCTAAACCTCACCACGTTCGGGAAGGCGCATTCCCTCCGTCAAGACTATGCACGCTAGATCCGGTGGCCTCAACTCCCCCTCATGAGGAGATCACTACATCGTTACCCTGTCTTGACTTGATGGATGATCTAGTAGCTTCGATAGGTCTCGCAATCGATGATATGGGGATCATGAGTTCCTGTGATGTGCCACCACCAACTGTCATTGAACCTCCGCGCGGACATGAAGGACGGAACGGTAGAAAAGGCCTAGAGATCCGTCGCGCTGACAACCTCGCGCTCGCCTCTAGCCGTAGTCCTAGTTCAGAACAATCTCATATCGGCCCGCTTCCATCTTCGCCTCGCTCTGACGAAAGTGCGGCACAAGTTTGGGTAGATCCTGACAAAACACTGACTTCCTTGGAAGAGACAGTACCACCCGTTCCAGCGAAGAGCGATCCCCTTTACTTGGATACGAAGTTGCTAAAGAATGCGCTTAATATCAAGCGTTTCTCATCCCTCCCACGCACGCCATCTCTGATGTCACTCAACCGACCATCCCTTGGGAACAAGCTCTCGTCCGGAACACCTTCGCCTTCAGTTACTCATTCTGTGTCACGACCAAAACCGCCAATGCGGAGGACAAAGTCGACACACCCGCCTGCGATGTACTTTGCAGATGTGACTGTGAAACGGACTGCCCTGGAACGATCAATGGGTTATGCTCACAAAATTAATGAGCTATACAACTATGACTGTGGTCTGGGTGATTGGATTGCCGAGACCAGGTACAAGGGTAGGTTAGATCGTTGCCACTTCATGACATCTGGCTGATATGGCTCGCCTCACAGCTCTCCATCCCCACTCGTCAGCAAAACGCTCTACTGTGAATTCCTCAAGAGAGGCCCGTGCTCCATCTACTTCTTCTCCATCCATCGCACCACGTCATATCTCCCAATCGTCCACTGATTCGGGTGTTACATTTCCAAGAAGAGCTGATGCCTACTCTGCGACTGATCTTTCCCCGCGTGCCGCTGGGGATGCCAGCCCACCCAATGCACCGCCCCCTCTTCCTTATCCCGCGTTAGCCACAGCTCCCCGCAATGGTCCCTCCCGAGCGTCTACAATGATTGCATCATCATCGTCCTCATCCAGTCGTTCAGCTGTCTCGCCCTCCTCAATTGCGAGGTCCCCTGGCAGCTTCCTTGCTTCGCTTGGACGTAGGGCCAGCATCAAGAAGGAGAAGCCCTTGACTCCCCCATCTCCTCCGAAGACGCTATCCAGGAGCCCCCCCAGGAACGGGAGTGAGCAAGCTGGCCCACACCCAGTAAATCTACCCCCCGTTGCACCATCTGTCCCCGGCGGTCCCCGCGCACCTCCCAGTCGCATGCAAAGATCGCAGACTATTATCATCACTTCCCAGAACTCTATGAACGGAGCAACCCCTCAACGCTCCAGCACGATGGCACGCAGACCCTCTCTTTTCGACGGTCGTGGGAGTGCGCAGCAACATAATAGTTTAACCTCAGGAGCGGAGTTCAACCGACAAGTCGATAAACTTGCGGCTCTTCTGCCAAAGGCGGACAGAAATGTGCTCGCTGTTTACCTACGCCGCGCCGGCCAGGATATACTGGCCATTGGACAGTATCTTGAAGATGAGAAGAATGGCACCCTCCGTTATGAGTGATGTTACTTTAAATAATCTTACTTTTGTTTTGTCTGCTTTCGCTAACTATCATCAACGCTGGTATTCATCGTGCACTACCTTACACTACTAAGATGTGGATTCCTGATGTTCACACGCCAATACATGTATCTTTGTCCTCTACTTGGTTTACTAGTCTAACTTAATGCATATGGAATTCTGGGTCTCTTCACGTGCGCGAGTGACTCATAGTTTTGCGAGGCATAGGGGGTTTATCTTGCGGGTCTGAATCCCCTTTTTGTTGAGAGGTTGAATGCTGCAACGAAAAGATTAGAAGAGCGTAGGACATGGAGTATATCCCACGAACGCCGTTGTTGAACAGAGTGAGACCTCGCTGAACCCGTTCCCCATCCACTCGAACCAGCCTGTACTCCAGCCTGAGAATGCCCCCCTCTGACGGTCTTCGGAAGAAGCAAGTTTTCTACTTCGTGAACGCTGTCCGATCGATCAGAAATAGAGTTGTTGGCCATGAAGGAGCGATTGCCTGTGCTCAGTGGATGACGGTGCGTGGAGACAGCCCGACTGGATGCGTTAGGGTGTGGTATTACTTGTAGTCCGGTGCGCCCTTGTTGTATCCCCCCACTCCCTGTCGTAACGCGATTAGCGAGAGGTGTTCGTTGTATCTAGTGCATTGTCAGATGGGGATGTTTAGACATAATCAAGTCAGCCTGGATTTACAGCGGTAGTCTCCATACCACCCACTACAGCGCCTATGTCAACTTCTCCAGCCGCTTGTCTTGGCTGGTTGTCAAGAGAACGGTGGGAATGACCAAAGCCATGCATGGGAGGTTGGATCGTGTAGGAAGCGTCGGGGCCAAGAAGGACCCTTCTCTTTACTCTGTCAAGTTGAGCCTAAATTGATTTTGTCAAGTCAAAGGTAATCCAAGTTCAGAAAATTCTACCTTGAGTTTTTGGTACTCCTTCTCTCGCTCTCTTGAGGTATCTTGTAATTCATGTACCCTCCGGCGCTCCAATTCAAGGTCTCTCTCCAGCTCTGTTTACAAAACAAGAAAGACGTCATGACATCTGGATCGTACTGTCCTGTACCTGTGACTTTGCTTCCAAGAAGATTAATCTCCCCATTGGCTATGGTTACAAGTCACAGTCGCGAAGCAGCTCCATGATTATTGGACAGAGCGTACCTTCCCTTACGACATTCTCCAGTTGTTTCTGTAGCTGAGCATTCTTGTCGTTGAGGTTCCGGGTGACGGCATGCTGGAATGAGCTGCATGGCAACATACGTGCAGAGTACACGGTGAACGACCAGAGTGACGCACTTTTCCTGATGTATCTGATACTGCCAAAACGACAATGCGCTTTATGATCGTGAACTTCAAAAATCAAGGGATCAGAGCGACACGGACCGACTGCAAATCTCCATGATGATAGAAGGGCTCAACCCCGAGAGAACGGACTTGCAGAAGGATCGAAGACAGTACACGTTGGAGCGAGTCCACACACACCGTTTTGTAATCATTTGTCGGGTGCAAACAACAAACCTTCTTTCTTGTCAATGACAACCATAGCAGTGAATTCAGCTTATTACCACCACGTCATCCCTATCAGAGGTAGCGGTGTTTTGAGTTGAGACAAGACCTATGAGATCAAATATGTCCACTCACGGCTCGGTAAGCAGTGTCTCGCAAGCTACGTGTATTAGAGAATCGTAAAGAATCCGCAATAAAATTTCACCTGGACAGAGGCGGGACACATTAAACAACTCATTGGCACATTCCACTATTCGGGAGTAGATCATTCTAAAATACTACTGAAGTCATGTCAATCAACTTACGACAGAATATATGCGAGCCTATCCTCGTGATGCCGTTTGATTTCAACTCTCCGTTAAGATAGCTGGTGACTCACAAGTTGTCTGGGTAATTCGTGTGAACGTGGATAAACTTCAGGATGACAGGAATGTCAGAAAAGATCAATTATCCTTACGCACCACCACCGCTTTGTCCACTAATGTTTTCCTACAGTTGAGACGATTACACTTTAGATCGGAATCCATTGGGCGGTAATTTGACTTTCGAAGAACGGGTAAGTATAAGTTTACTAGTACAGTGGATGGCGGGTCAAGGCTGGATGATTTCAGGGGTTGCTTACCAAAAATAGAAACCAAAAATTTTAATCGTCAAATACCTCATGGTGGCGGTGTCAACAGGTTGATAATAAATTTATTTAAGAGACCTAACAAGTACACAGTAGGAAGATGCGTAGCAGTAAGCAACAGTATTGCCAGTCAGCGTCCCTGTCCCACGGAGTCAGCATGAATGGAATAATTAGTAGGCGTCGATGTGACCGTATAAGTCCTAAAAAGGTGTGATGGAAAATGCAATTAATCAGATATCAGGGTCTCCATGCATGTCGAGCCGGTGTACTGGGTATACTTATCCGAGGGCGATGGGTAGGTGGTCTTGAGGGCGTGATGGGACGGATCGGTGGTCCGTCCGGGTTTGCACGCCGCATGAATTGCAAAGGGGCCAATGGTGACCCTGATGATGGGGAAGACTTTACAGTGTGTGGACTGCGAGCGTCGGGTGTGGAAAGGGTGAACGAGGGAATGAAAGGACCTAAGGGTTCTGGGGTGCGTGGGGGCGGGGGAAAGGTGGTGATTTCTGGGGCTTCAAATAAGGTAGCGGAGCTAATCCATTTTTCCTCTCTGGATCCGAATCGAGGTGAACCGAAGTGCGGCGATTCAGGAGGCATTATTCGGAACTGATCTGCAAAATGGTCCTTGATGAATCTAGAAAGACGTCAACGCATGTTAGAGGCAGCTATGCGTCATGCATACATCACGTACTTGGACAATTCCTGCCATCCGCCACCAACACGGACCATCACGGTCTGCGATCGAAGGATTCGACAGAAGCATAACTTAGGCTCTTGATCGCCAATCCAGTATTTGCCGCTCTGATCCTTCCAGGTATCAGCAACGACTTCAACATTGATATCCACAGGAAGTTTGTTAACAACATCTCCTACGGCAATATCGAGCTTATTTTTCGGGTTAGCAATATACGCTTTTTTAGGGAGTGGCTGGGTTCTGCGAGGGGGGGTCTGAACCCAATTCGCCACAGGGAACGACCGTCTCGGCGCGCGAGCCCAAGTTGACATGGACGAGGAACACCGAGTTGGATTCGTCCGGGAATTCGATGACATTTCTGATGGAGTGGGAGACACTCGGGACCTGGTTTGTGTCCGCGGCCGTACCTTCAGAGACGGAGTCGGGGCAGGGCTAAGGACACTAGACGACATACTGGCCGTGCGCTGCCGGGAAGCAAAAGTAGAGCTGTATATGGAAGACGAAAAGACTGGTGATGCCGATGCAATAGGTCCAGAAACCGAACGGGTGGTATCCACGGATGCCATAGACAGTTTACTGGACGAGCGACGATGACTGCTTGAGGAACTGGATACCACACGTCGGGAGGACGGATGGTTTGGGGTCAGGAACTGGCCTCCGCTTGACCCGCCCACTGAGAGGTTCGAGTATCTACTGGTTTTCTCACTGTGAGAAAGTATAGGGTTGTTCGGACGACTCGATCCTCCCGAACAAGAGCTAACAGCAGAAATAGCGGAAACAGACGCACGGCTATTTCGACCAGAGCTGGCCACACTGCATGATCGCGATCTCTTGCATTCAATTCTGTCATTGGCCATATCTTCCAGTTCCAGCCAGGTTTGCTGGACACGTTGGTACTCAGTCACAGCGCGCGGATCGTCGTTGATCGGCTCTAAGTACGTCGTCACGTGCACAAACATTCGCCTGGTGAAGCCAATTCGAGCACTAAGCTGCTCCTCCGGGGGTAAGCGGGGCGTTGAGACGTGTGTGCTCGACAATGGTCCTGCAGGAGTTGCGGGATAGCTGTCAATGTGTTCCAAAAGATCGCTCAGGGCCATGTCGCATTTATGAGCTACATCCGCAAGATCTGCCAATCGGCGAATGCGCTGCATAAGCTCCTGGGAAGCATCTAACTCGCTCCTCAGTGACCGATGTTCTAATCCAGCGGTCGGTAGGGCGGCTGAGGTGGGCAAAGCCGCAAACGCGGAGAGAATGGTGGAAAAGCGAGCGTTCATCTTTCCATACTCCTCCAAGGTTGGTAATTGCGCGACAAATACTGACGTTGCCATGGGCCTGGCGACCTCGTTGATGTTGATCGACCTTAGACCTTTCCTAAGAGCAACAATCTTGTCGAACCACTCGTCTTTCCTTTGACCTTTGGTAGGGGAAGGTGAAGGAACTATCCGTAGTCCGAATACATCTAGGGGTAAGAGTCGTTATTACAATAATAGCAACCTAAATAACACGAACCTTCTTCCGGACGGCCAGACGTACTTGATAAAGTAAACGCAGCCATGCTCTTCCCTTGGACAAGCTCCAGAGCACAATCGTTGACCGTGTCTCCCCTCGATTCAATTAATTCCACCTCTTTACACTCCGTGGGCCTTAAACTCTTTTCCTCTGCAGTGACTTGTGCTTTGGCCTCTCTTCGTCCATGCTCTTCGGCTTCCTGCAGGGCAATAGAGGACATTCGTTGCTCTTCCTGTTGCCACTGTTTTGCTTTGAGAAGTACTTCTTGAAGTTCCCTATTTGGCTGCTCCTGATGTCCCTCGGTCTCGTCATGCATAGCCGGTTCTTGAGTTAGTCTTTCGGTCGCCTCAAGAACAAGCTTGTCGTGCCGTCCCTGCTCGGCTGCTCGCCGCTCCGCATCGTCCAAGCGCTCGCGTTCTTCTAGTTGCCTTTTTTCCTCTGCTTCTTGTTCGTGCTGGATACGCAGAGCTTCAAGTCTTTGAGATTCGAGGAGAAGACCTTCCGATATCTTGCTTCTAACCACGGCCGCCCTGTCACCCCAAGAGCTAACCTTGATCTCTAAGTCATCCACGCCTCGTCGGCGCGACGAGAGTAGCGCTTCGTGAAAGTATAGGTCGCAGGAAGCTGGTATAGACTCCATGTGGCGGATGGATTCTCTAATCGAAGACAACGAACGAGAAAGGCGAGAACGATGTTGTGCACAATGCCTTTCAACGGCTTGGGACAGTTCTTGCAAAACTGGGAGTTTCGAATCGGTCTGCGGTACCGAAGTGATAGAGATCCATAAGGACTCAAGTTCTTGAGTGACTTTATGTAAGTCGCGAGTAGCTGAGGATATTGCGGTATCAACATCTCTGGCCATACGAGCGAGTTGGATATGCTCGGCTTTCCGACGCAAACTTTCCGTCTCCCCGGTAAGCCTCATGACGAGGAAATTGGAGTGCGTGCGAACACTGTCGTCCAAGCTGGTGAGCGAAAAAGGAAGTTCGAGAGTGATAGGTAACGCGGAAGCACCAAGTCGAGAGTCAGTGAAAGACGACTTTTTGCGGATAACAATGGTAGAGATTTGATCACGAGGACATGGAGCGACAAGGGGAACACGATGGACAACACTACTGCCAAAAATCTTGACAGCGTCACAGAGGGAATCGGTATCCACCTGTAGCTCCGAGTATGTCTCCGAAATGCGCTCAAGAGGCAAGTCCCCAGATAATACCTCTTCAGTAGCGGCGTCGTACCGGATCATGAGGTCTTCAATCCGTACTTGCAGTTCATTTACTTCCTCCCGAAGTGAAGTCATAGCCGCAGATTGAGATCTGATCGCATCCAAGAGCTGTACCATCTGTTTGACATTCTCTAGTCGATTCATGAGTCCACCGTATGTCTGAGCGAGGAAGGAGTCTAAAGGTGCCTCGAGAAAGCCTGATAGAGAATCTAGAGGAACCGCGATGTCATGCGAAAGAGTCCCGCGTACAACGTCGAGACGTTTAAGCATATCCGACGAGGAGACGATGGGGTCCAGACTACGAGATCGAGGCGTTTCGGGGGTCATAGGGTCCGCACCAGTCCCATCCGACAGCTTCCATTTTTCCCTTTGCATCGTTTCTCCCACCTCATTCTGAACGTTTTGCAATACTTTCAGAGATTCATCCATGATTGACCATACCTTCCTGACAACTCTGAGGTGTCCCACCCGGGTGTCCGTGTCGTTGACAAGGATACGTAATCTGTCGCGCGCAACTACCAAGGTGTCCAATACGTTACCCGCGTGTTGCTTGAATGAGAGGTCAATCCCAGGTCGGTTCAAGTTTAGGAGGGCAAGCCGATAGGAATAGACGAGCTTATCAGCAGCAAGATTGACTTGTTCCGCTTCTTCTAGCAAAGTTGGGAACAAAGCGAGGAATGTGGCGTGCATGGTAGGTTGTAGGCATGTTTCGTTTGACAAATCTGGTGGTGACCCATCTCCTTCATAAGTGGAGGTGCCATGTGAAAGGCGATCAATAATGGAGTTGAACTTTGACAACAGCTCGTTCCCAGACTGAGAGAGAAGATCAACTTCCTTGACGGCCTCGTAATTGGAACGGTACTCTTTGGCGAGGGTATTCACTTTGGTGACCAAGTCCGTAGCAGTTGCGAATTCTGTGGATAGGCTCTGGACGAGCGTACTGTTAAACGACAGCTGATCCGGGAATAAGGGGTGAGTTGGTCGAGGGAAAATGCCTGGGCTAGCCATTGGGTCTCCACGTAGAGTGAGACGTTTGAAAAGAGTGTCAACTCGAGAAGTAAAACTTGAGCTCTGCCGAGGAGTGGGATGGTAAAGTTTAGCAGTCTCGATCTCTTCCAGGAGGTTCTGCGCCGTATTCTGATCCTTCAGGGTCTCGACGTAAAGTTCGTCCGCCCTACCGAGAGAAAATTACACGGAAACTTAATGAGAAGAACGGAGGCCGCTCACTTTCGCCACTGCATGACAATGTCCATGACAAACTTGCCGACGTCCTCCATCTCATGGATGCCCTTCTCTTCGAGCCTATCCTGCTCGTCAAGCAGCTCCTCTGGAACAGGCTTTCGACTGTTGTCTATCAATCTATCCAGAGCCTTTCCCGCGGCAGCGATCCTTCCGTGTCGCAGAGACGTTGTCTTTCCAGCGAATTGGGCTGCATCGCGAGACAGTAATTCTGCGAGCCTGAAGCGTGCAGTTCGAGAAAAACCGGCATTGGAAGTTGCAGAAGTGTCGGAAGCCATGGAAGCGATGGATCCTCTGCGTGCAGAGGGCCGCTCTTCGTGCTTCGCCATGAGTTCGTAAATAGACGGAGACCATCGAGCACGAGTTGCAAGGAATGTTTCGATGTCAGTCAGAAGCTTCCTCAGATCCGCCCAAGCGGCAGTGCGGTGCTCTTCCCAACCGAGTCGGACGCCAAGAAGGTCGAGGTTTTCTGAACGATCTCGGAGGAGGTGAAGGAGCTTGTCGAGTTCGTAAATGGTTGTGAGAGTGAGCTCGATGAGATCGGTGTCCTCCGGCGAGAGATGACGCTGGGTTGCAGCTGTAAAATATTGCTAAGTGGGAAGCGAAGGAAGAAAGGTCATGTACATACCCTTTGTAAACTTTCTGAGCTTCTTGAGCTCACCGGAGTCAAATATCTCGGTCTCTTTCTCAATCCTGTCATGTTCCGCCAACCAGTCTTGGAGCTGATCGCGGGACGGTAGGCCAGGCACAGAATCAGCCGAAGTGCGGACGGCGTCAATGCCGACGAAGACCTGGATGGGCGGCAACTGCTCAAGAAACTGGGAGATGGAATGAGAAGAAAGAGGTTGAAAGGGGCTGCAGTGAGGACTCGCCTTGATTTTTTCCTCTATCCATGCTTTGCGTTCGCTGAATGCCTGAAGCTCAATGACTTCGTGAGACTCTAGGGTTTCATTCTCTGTGTCGTTGGGAAGTCTGGCGCGCTGGGGAGTGTCGCTTGATTCAGCGCCAGTGAAGGCGAGTTCTGAGACTGCCGGAGACAGCAAGGGAGAGGTCATAACTGGGCTTGATGCCTGTCAAGTCACAAGGATGACGTTTGGACAGTGGACGGATCGATCAATCAAAGAGACTGTGCATCGCCCGCTGTGACAGACAGTCGTTGGCCCGTATATCTAATCAGCTCCTCGTCGTCGCTGTTGCCGTCGTTGTCGCTGTCGACCTGCTCCAGTCCTGCAGAGTGTTCGCAACGTGCGACCGTGTCGAGCATTACCTAAGCATATCTTGGACTCGCAGCCCGTGCCAAGCACTAGCTTGGTCAACGTCTGCGATGGAGGCACCATCGAGGGACAACGTTCTCCTCAGACGCCCAGCTATCACCACCGTCGTCCTTCTTACTGTCCTCCTTGTCCCTGTCGTCGCTCTTCCCTATGCTCTCACCCGCAGGCGCATCTCCCGCCTCACGCAGCAGGTCGATCACCTCGTCGCTGTCAATACCGATCTTCAGAAGCTTGTCTCCAGGTCTGCGCACGATATCGCCCTCAAGCGGGAGGAGTTGGCACGTGCGACATCCCTCCTAGAGAGGTCCAAGAGCGAAATATCTCTCTTGCGTCGTGACATATCACAGACCCAAGTCCAGCTGAATTCACTGCAGTCTGCCACGCGTGCAGAGTTGCAGACCCTCTTGGATGAGGGCAAGCTGACGAGGCAAGCTTTGCCTACTAGTGCATCCCAGTGTGCAACTTATATTCGCTGCTTATGCTTACATCCTTCAGACACCGTCTTGAGCTATTTCCTCGACTTGGCTTATCGCTAGCTGATGTTGCAGCATTCATGCACGAAGTAGAGCTCCAACAAGGTGTCCCTTCATCTGCAATCCATGATCATGGCGTTGAGAGGTTGCGTACCTTAGCTCTCAAGCTGCAGATCTCACCCACCCCGCACAGGGTAGGTTATTCCACCAAACCTTTAGAACAGATCTCACTCAGGGGCAGTCTTGATCGATGTTTGCCCGGCAACGGGCCCATGTACTTTGTCGCAGCTAGCATCTGTGGGCTACCAAGGACTTTGCATCCAGTGGAAGTGAACATTGCGGTAGTACTCTAGGTGTATTCTATTGACCCCGTATCTGCAAAGTTGCTCAGAAACACGATACCGAGACGATTGAGAAAGATAAAGCGAGCTGCTAACGAATGCGAATAGGTGCAAGCATCATACAAGTACAGAATTTCGCTAGTCGTGCACGGAATATAGATGTTGAAGCTCCA
>JBBPUO010000069.1:40388-66017 GCA_038094755.1 Caloboletus firmus | reverse complement strand
CATGCAGAAATACTACAGTCGATGCGCGGAACCACGATAATCACGCCTCTCGAGCACGCCGCGAAAGCTACACCATTGGACACGACACGACATTCCTAAGGAGTTCACAATGATCCTGCGTCGTCGGGACCGGTCCTCACCAGGTTCTCGGCCAGGTCTCCTCACTGTCGTGATAGTCAGACGATATCCAGCGTAGGCAAGAGAAGCAAACGTACCTCCACAATGGCACAGACCGAATAGGGTGTCTTCTGCGCGCTCAGTGGAATACATAACATTGGTGCACAACATGGCCCTCTCGTCCCGGCTGGCCAGTCGCAGAGCGTGCCATAGCCTTGACATTGTTGCAGTTGTGCGTCCGTACTGCCGAGTACCAGTTGCTCCGAGTTGGGACTGATGTCGACGAGAGGAGAGCCGACGGCGGATGCGAACAGCGCAGCCGCGGAGAATGCCAGAGCAAGGCGCATGATGAGGACTTTGGCGGCCAGACCTGTTGGCGGGCTCTTCTCCTTCTTATACTTTGGATTTTCAACCCCGCGAGAAAACCACCAAAACAGGAACAGCGTATATATATATTTAGCCGACTGCGCTGTACGTACCAAAGCCATTATGTAACTGAAATAGTTATATAAGCTGATTCCAGCACGTATCATATACCCATGTCAACTAGAACAACTCCTCTTCCTCTGGTTTCCGGTTCTTGGTCATATCCCAGTAACCTGCCAACTTTGGTCCAAGCGCCTCCTTTGCAGCTCCGTCAGTGGGGCAGCTCCTGGGCTTGAAACTATTGAACGCCCGTTCTCGCAATAGACCCTCCCAGACCAGGTAACATGCGTTGTCCTCCAGCGATGTTGCACCTTCTCCCTCAGCATTCGCAACTTCATCAGCCTTCTCTTTCCCTTTGCCCTCCGCGCCTCCCTCCTCATCCCCCTCCTCGATCTCGACCTGTCCCCCTCCGCGTGGGCGAGCTGCCTCCGTCCAGGCGATTCGATGTAGCATCAAACGTTTGTATTGTCGTATAAACTTCTGCGCGCCTTCGACGTAGATCATACTGAATCCGGGATTGAAGATACACAAACCCGTCAAATTCATCTGTTCCGCGTTTTTCCGAACTTTAAAGCGATGAGCAGGATCCGACAGATTCTTGACCCTACATTGCAAAAGACAATAAACTAGAGACGAAGGAACAATGAAAGATAGACATACTTGAACACAGCACCACAGATCCCTCTCTTTTCTTCTTCCAGCTTCTGGTTCTCAATCTTTTCACGTCGCTGTTCATCGGTAAGCTTGCGCTCGACGTTCATCTTCTCGTGCGTATGCTTCCTCATGGCGACTTCACGGCGTACTCGAGCCTCGACTCGTGTAGGATCTTGGACCGCATCTGAAGTCAAAACCTTCATCAAGTTGGCGAGGCGAACTGCAAGGAGTTAATATTACGCTCTGTCGGTTTACATTGTGCCAAATACCTTTAGGAGCATCAGGAGGTGTAAGTCCCATCCGAATGCGGTCACGTTTGTCTTGTAGTTCGGCCTGCCGGCGTTGCTTTCTCATCTTCTTTTGCTCCTGTAGACGAAATTAGAAAACAAGGACGAAAAAGACATCTGATATTGTGTGCCTTGGTAGTCAATTTAAGTGGCTTAAGGCCGACCTTGTTCTTGTCGCCGGGAGCGGGAATCGGGATGGGGTGTTGAATATAGAGTGTGACCGGCGAGTCCTGACTGCGAATATTGAGGTTTTCGAGACCAAATGCAAGGTCGTCGTAGGTCTTGTTCGGTAACAATGCAGCATCCCACCACTCCACATCCGGAGGTGGCTCACGCTATACACGGGTCAGCTTCGCTTAACACAGTGGTGAAGATCCTCACCTTGATATTCTTTTCTAGGGTCTCAAATTCCGAATCTAACCCTGCTTTGCGAGCACTCTCCGCAATACGTTGCTTCAGCGCCTCGAGTTGAATCTCTTGTCGCATCTGGTTCCCGAGTTGCACATATTTGCCTTTAGGGTTAAACCTGAATGAACGGCCGGTTCGCTCCTTTGGGGCACCCTCAAAACCGCTGTCCTTCACGGCCGCGGGTCCTGAGGAGTAGGGATTGGCTTTAACTTCGGCAATTTGAACTGGGGTCGGAGCAGGGGGTGGAGTGGGAACATTACGGATATTTGCCTGACCCTACGTGAACAGAAGATCCTCGACAGCGGAATTAACAATCGCACCTTGATAGAGGCAAACTTGGGCTGCATCGGTTTGTACTTGTCCTTCTTGGACTGTGGTGCAACCGGAGTAGTCTCGAGCAACAATGGGTGTGCGGCCATCTTCAAACCTGCTCCTTGTTGCGCGGGCTCCGGCTGCTTGTTCTTCTTTCCTGTCTGAGGCATCGACTACGTGGGGTCGTCAGCCAGCTGCGTAAGGATGGTGCCACGAGCGCACCATGTAAGGATTATCTTTGATAGCGAGTTTGCTCTGAGCTTCTGCGACACGGCGTTTTGCTTCGGCAACTTTGCGCGCAAGGTCGTCCATGTTGGGCATCGCAGGGCCGGGTGCAGGGGAGGGGCTGGCTGGTTTGACGGGTGGAGTCGCGACGGCAGCAGGCTTCGTCGGGATGCCTGGGATGCTGCTTCTCATCGCAGCCACCTTGGCAGCGATTTCTGCCCGTTTCTGAGCGATGAGCGCATCTCCTGATAACTGAGATGAAATGGTCAGTCGTTTGGGAGGGACCGTCGCTGCGAGCGGCAAGACTCACCACGGGCGTCAAAGAACCATTAGAGGGTGTCTGTGGAAGAGCAGAAAGGTTATAGAAACGTGTTAGAATGAAGTGTGATAGGTGAATTCACCTTGAGAGATGGAGAAAGGACTCACAGCATCGCTGGAAAGGACACGGCAGAATCAGACACAAAGCATACCGAGAAATGGAGAGCTTGTCCTACCTTCTGAGTTTCTTTGCGACAGAAGTCTCGCCGTTCCCCTCGAACGCTCTCTTCTTGTCGTTCATCGTGTTGACCAACCGGTGGTCGTGGCGTTGTCGATACAGTCCCGATGCGCGGCTGCTATTAAAGTAACCCCGCCTATGGGGGTCACGTGGGGTTTCTGGATCGCGAAGTTCAAGACCGCCTATCACAGTGACCACGATGTTCTCATTCCCTTCCCTCTCTTCTGCGTTGCCGAGAATAAGACAGGCGCTACCATCAGTATCTGTTCCAAAAGGAACTTTTGGTGCACGTTTCCGCAACCAAATTGCCCCACGTAAGGTCAAGTACGCTAAACGCCAGAAAGGTCGCATTCCTATCCCTACTGGTGGGTCTACGCGGGGCACGACGCTCGCGTATGGAGAGTATGGCATCAGAATCAAGGGACAAGGTGTCCGGTTCACTGCAAAGCAACTTATGACAGCCGAGGAGGTCATCAAGCGGGCTATCAAGGTCGTAAAAGGTGCAAAGGTATATTTACGGGTCTTCCCTGACATCCCTGTCTGCATAAAAGTGCGTCCATGTCTGGTTTGCGAGTGGAGTTGTGCTGATGCTGCATATATGTAGGGTAACGAAACGCGTATGGGGAAGGGCAAGGGAACGTTCGAATTTTGGGCAACTCGGTATGGTCCCGTGTCTTGGCATGTATCAGAAGATTCTCAACGTACTCCAGTGTCCCTACTGGGCGGGTCATCTTCGAAGTTGGTGGCGTTCCCATACGTGAGGAGATTGCACGGGAAGGTGGTTGTCTCCGATAATTCCTCCCTTTGCATCAGCTGAATATCTTCGTAGCTCTGCGTCTTGGGGCCGCGAAATTGCCGACTACCTACGAGTTTATAACTCGCAATGCACCACCACGGTTAGGAAATATACTGGTTGAGCCCCCTTCACCGTTCATACCCCCTCCTACACCTGTTTCTACTCTAGAGTCAGCTCAGAAATCGTAGCAGGGTTTCTTGGGTTCTTGCTAATGATGGATAGACTTCATGATACCACTCAAGCGCTTGCATGTGAATATTCCTACCCTGAACAATGTCTGAGGAATTGCAACCGAACACTCCAACTTCGAAAGAAAGACAGGCAATACTGCATCTTTGAGAGGCAGTGACACCACTAGTAGTCCTACGGAGGGTGACCATAACATGCCACGCACTAATTCCCTTGCAAGCCTAGGTGTGGTTCCTCAGGCGTCCCTCTGGAAGGGAAACGTTATCCATTCACTGTTACTGGGTCCTCAATCGTGAACGTCGGGGTCACAACGGGAGAGGACGACAGGATTATATTCACGCTGGGATGGGTGAATAATTTCTAGGTGAGAAGAGCTTTCTCTCAGATACCCAAGCGGAGTAGCGCTGAACGAACGATTAATTGATCCCCCGCCCCTGGCAGACACGAACGCAAAATTGTCGGATCTTCCAAGAAAATAGTGAGTTCGAACTTGAAGCATGCATACAGTGATTCAGCTCTCCAAACAGGGGCGGCCAAATACCAAATGGCCAAGCATGGACGAATATTGCTCCCGCGCTTTCGTGTGTTTCGTATGACAATACAATCATCCTTGTGGCAAGCATAAGCTTGGATGACAAGGGTACACGGCTATGCGGATCCCACAGCAATATTTCAGTCACCGAATGAGTGCGGAAAGTGATCATTTATCCACTGGGAACGTGTCATTGTATTCGAGTGGTGGTGTTGACTTGTGGATGAACACAATTCAGAGTCGCGTGTGTAAGTATAGTTCCTATCCTTTCTACTCCACTGTCCTAGGGCTGATGCACAAAAATCCTTTTCAGTATCCATAACCTGTTAACCAATCTGTCTGAGTTAAGTGGTACATAGACGCTCATTGGCCAAGAACACTCGGTTTCATTCCGAATAGGACCGCATAGGGCGACGCTAGAGTCAAGATAAGCAGTGCGTGCCCTTCCACCGAATGTATCCCTCCTTATCAGTTGCTGATAATGTGAATTCGTTGGTGACAAAGTCGCCGCATTTCGCCGCATCAAAAGTCTTTCCCTTGACTACCAAAGAAGATCGGTTGCTGTCAAACAAATGATACTCAGAATTTAGCCATGGATTCGCATTCATCCGTTTTCCCTCCAAATTGGCTTGTTTTGATTTAGGTGAGACCGTTGCTGCGAGAGCATAGTATGTGCACTATGCCCAAAGACGGACTCCATTGCGTCCAAAGGGTGTCCCCGAACGTGGTGGTGATAGGAAGAGACTAGCCAGCTTCGCAGCATTGACGATCGCCCGGGATCCGCAGTTAGTTCACCGTTGCAGTTGGATATGGGAAGGCTGACTTCGTCGTAGCCTAATACCGAACTCGTCCATTTAACTAGACATAGATTTCAGGTTGATATTCTGCTTCTCCTTTCAAATGTTTCGTTCCGCTTACTCCGCGCGGACTTCCTTCTGATCCACATTGCCCTCTGATGGTCAAGCACGAGCCAGGACGGAGATAGAACACGTTTATTTTGGCGTCGCAGAAAACCTACAAGAGACTGCATCCCAAGGGTGCCGATGCACCATTACACCATCACTCACCCGACCCGTCGACTCCGCCATGTCTGCAACCCAGAATGTCGACATTCCCCAGAATGAGAAGGGACGGCTTTCAGAGATACTCTTGAGTATCCTTAACGCTGCGGGGGAAGCTGGTTCCCGTCTGTTCGATGTATTGTGGCTCCATGTGGTAGGCGCTTGGACGAGGGCGAGGATTTTTGGTGAGTCTCGATAGCAGTTGCCCTTGGTGAGGCTGATATAGATTACGAATACTTTTTCAAATTAGTTAACGCGCACCCCCGTTTCGTGTCTGCTCTCACCATTCTCGTGTTGGGCGTTTTACTTGCCCAACCGGTGGCGAAAGGCATTGTAGGGATATTGGGCTTCAGGGCAGCCGGTGTAACCGCCGGTATGTATCACGTTAACGCTTGTGCTGTTCGAGCATCTAACTAGGTCTTACCACTCCTAGGATCGTTTGCCGCCCGAGCCCAGGGAATGTTTTATGGTGGATTCGTGCCCCGTGGATCGATCTTTTCCCTCCTCCAATCATTCGGCGCGCACTAGTGTAATGGTGTGAGCACGGACATCGATAGTATAATATAAAGCTCGAAGTTGTGCACCGCTTAGGATCAGCGCTGGGTTCACATGCATTCGGACGGTACGTCAAGCTCAGGCTTCAAAGTTCAAGGTCATTGTCTATCGACCATTGTCCTTTTGACTATGCATCGGAAAATCCTCGGCATGCTCTATATACCAGCGACCCTGCTACTAGTAGGCGGGTATCCTCGAGGTCGGTGGCGATTCAACGGCAAACCCATTCGTGAATAGTACATGCCAGCCCGAAACTTGAATGTAGCTGTTTCAAAGCATCCTCGCCTCTACTACATAACCAGCTGAACACGCCTCGTCGTTCTGCCCTCGAGAAGAGTTTCTTACCTGTATAAGGACTTCACGCGAAGTAGCGTCAAATTAGTCCTTTTCCAGACAAGAACATAAGCTTCGCCAGGTCTTCCAAAAAAAAATTGACGAATTTGAGCTTGATGCCCGGATCACTGTTTGGTTTTGCATCCAACCTCTAGTTTCAGTACAATCTAACGCAGCACGCCGATTACGAAGCCAAGCGGCACATGAACCCCTTCGTGGACTTCCAACTTCTTATATGAACTGTGCCGCAGCACTAAAGTAACCTTCAATCAAGATGACCATCAAAGCGTCGCACGGGAAGCGATCATATCCGTTGGAAACGCGTTGACATTGATCTAATATCTATAAGATAGTGAACACGAGGTGAATGTATAAGTACAACACCGAAGATATCAGCTCCTCTTCCCTCTCGTCCCCCGTCTCTGGAGTAATGCGTACAAAACAATTTCAGTATATCTTCAGTTTCCTAGTCCTGTTAGGGACCGCCCACGGAAACATCACTCCCATTGCTGAGTGTATCGTTCAGGCATGAGTCAGAGCGCCCGATCTCACTCCAAATGCCATCGTACACGGCGATGCGAGGGTCAAGATAAGCGCTGAGTGTCCTACTATCGAACACATTTCGCTGGGACTACGATTCAAGGAAAGGTCCTTCGTGAAAGCCTTGTACGGGTCCTATTGTTGCTTACAGCACTCATTCAATCTGTTGACTCTCGTTCACACAGGCGTTCTCGAGAAGATGTGAAATGGCTGAATCCCGAACCTCCGATTCATGACTATTGGAATGCATCACCCTGGGCATTGATGCCGTCGCGCTTTGCTAATAAAAGTGCTGAAGAGGCGTACGAAGAAACCGTCACGAACGAGGATCTATGGACCGTTCGAGAAGAGGAGAGGCTAGTCTTCGAAACAACACAACCCTTCAACATGGGAAGCGCGAACCACGGTGCTCGTCGTGACGCTGTATAAGATTTTTCGATCCTTGTTCCGTCTACGAATTTCCCTCCAGCTCCTGACGTTATGGCAACTGGATTATCATTGTTCATGGACGCGAGGTTGGTTGATTTTAAATTTAACGAGTGATCCTCATACTCCGTGCTGTAGATTGTGAATGTCGAGTGGATATATGAATACTTTGCTCAAATATCTTTCACGAACGGAACGACGAAAGAGATATCCGCAGGATTTACAGCTTTCCAGCCCCAATACGATCCTGTTTACACTTCTCAAGGGCTGACCTCGGCGGCTGTAGAACTCAAGCCATTCAGCGATACGAGAGGAAACCCTGCGAACTATTCAATAGAAATCAGTGCAGATTCTGGCCTGACGTTCTTTGCAGGTATGATTCAGGCAATCCATGTTGTTCTCACCCCATTGATTGCACGACACTAGGAAGAGAGGGTCACGTTCTCAGCGCAGTTGTTACCCGGGCTGGGTTTGCACGCACGTTTTCGGCGCCGTTGAAAGTCTTGGTTTGTGTAATGCCGGACTCATCACCGAAATGGGCCGCTGAATACGAAATGTCGAGTGCCAACCGCAAACCGACATCTGTGTTGCATGCAACATCAGACGATAAAAAATCTAGATTTGTTATGTGGCGACCACGGTGCCTCAACTACCTTGATCCTGAAATCACTGCCATAATGCCAAACTCAACCTCGGACGAGATTCAAGCAAACAAGATTGTTACGACGGCCAGCGCACCATTCATGATTTCCGTCGATGTGGATGATATACACATCCCTACCTTTGAAATATATTACCAGACCCTCGCTAACTCGCTCACCATCTCTCTGGAAACCCCGCGCGCAGAGGATGAGGATGTTGATCCAGATGATCCATCTAGTAAACGCGACTTTACCTGGGGCATACAGCTCGAGGATGATGAGGAAGCCTGGGTACCTTGGAAAAAGACGCGTACACCACGAGCCAAGACATGGCGTTTATATTCAGGGCACGTTCCGGCTGTGGTGCATCTCAGAGAGGGAACACCATCACAGCAATGCCTTCATCCAAGTACAGGTATATCGGGCCAGGTGTGTCAGATGAGACAGTCTGCGAGCAGCGCTCGTTCACCCACTATCTCGATGAGGGCGCGCGTGGACCTACCTTTGTGGACCGTAACGCTATTTACGAGTTCCTTGCCGAGGACCCTGCGAAGCGAGAACTGCATGCACCGATTCTCGAGCCGGTGGTGTCTTCTCCACCCGAAGGAGAAGAACTCCCTTATCGATATTATCACAACCCCGGCGTCAACACACAGCGCATATACGTTGGTAAAACGTGGGCTAAAATGGTGGCCAACAAGGACCGCTACTAGATCTACGCGCGCCATCTTCACGTTCAGCCTTCGGTGTCAACTCGGATTGTATCGCCTGATTCTCGAGCCAGTAGCATCTTCTCCGCTTAGAGGGGAAGAGCTTGTTCATCACTATTACTTTCATGACACTTCCAATAAACCATTCATGTATGTTAGCGTAACGTGGCCGCGGCAGCAAGAACGAAGCTTCCCATCTGGACTCTGGTCCTAGTCAGATTGTGAGGCCACGACCCGCACTACGGGGACGTCAAACCAGACAGCATAGTTCATACACCCCGTTGAAAGGCTACCGTAATACCGGGAACGGGAGGTGCACGATGCTCTCCGTGACCCCGTTCAAGACGTATCTATCCTCGTTCCGTCCTCGAACTTTCCCCCGGCTCACGATGAATATTGTATACTCAATTCCCATTCGGAAAGGGCGAGGTTAACTGATATTGAAGATAACAACGAATGATCCTCATGTTTCGTGCTGACGGGATCTGCCCTCACACCAAGTGCCATTGCGTGTAGCATTAGATGCCGGCTATATGTGGCGACTACCGTGCTCCTGTCGACATAATCCTGGTGTCGCCGTCAACATGCCAAATTCGTCCTCGAACGAGATTCAGGCAGGCGAGCTTGTTGCGACCACGAGCGCACGATTTCCACCGACGTGAATAATCTACACATTCCCCTACCTTTGAAGCATATTACCAAACCCTTGCTAGTTCACTCATAATCACTCTGGAAGCCTGTCGTATAGTGGACGAAGATGTCGATCCAGATGATCCAGATGATAAACGCAACTCTGGCTAGGGCCCACAATACGAGGATGATGAAGTAGCGTAAGTACCTTGAGAGAAAAAACGGATGGCACGAGCCGAGTATGGCACTCATATATATTCGGGATGTGTTCCGGTAATAGCTCACCAAGGAGGGGACGCTATCGGAGGGCTTCCTTCACGCAAGTATGGATATGTCGAGGCAGGTGGTCGTGTCGGATGAGACGGGTCGCGAGCAGCGCTTGCTGTTCCACTATTTCGATGAGGTTCGCATGAGCCTACCTTTGTGATATCGTCGTAGAACTGAATCGGCTGGGGAAGACATACCGCGTACCCAATCGGATCATAGATACCACAACGCATACATACAAGCATGTTTATGATGTCCGTTTTGAATTACCCCCAATCGCAGCAACGAGCATGATAATGCCGACGAGGCCAGAAGCCCCGAGGGCACGCATGATCCCACTCTCTGCTGCAGCTTCGTCTTGCGTCCAACGACCATTGGCTGCTGAGTTACGCCTCCCCTCACCACTCGACGTGGTCCAGGGCGTGGAACGTGCACTCTCAAACCCATCTTGCTGAGAACTTGATCGAGTACTACTCGTTTGCGAGGCAGCGCCAGACCCAGATCGGCGATGACCCGTCGCCCTCTGTACGAATGGGTTCGAAAATGGATCCGTATACGATGCCTGTGACCCCGACCGAGGATGATGATACATGTAATTGCTCGCACGCGCGTGTTCATACAGGTGGTCGCGCCGTGTAGCGTGGGGATGACCACCCATGGGATCCCGCGTACGGTTTTTAGGGTGGCTGGGCCAAAAGTGTTTAAAGCCAGGTTGTTGAGAGGGTCGGGTGGTGGTTGCCTGGGGATGTTGTCCTGACGAATGGGCCGCATGAAAGGGGGAATCAAGGGAGCGGTCGTATTCACGCCTGGAGAAGGGTTTGAGCAAGGGAAAGGTGAACGGACAACGAACGCACCGTTTTCTGTCGTCACCCAGGACTGCATACGCCTCGCTCACGGCGTGAAACTTGGTCTGGGAAGCACTGTCCTTGGCGACGTCTGGATGATACGTCTTGCTCAGCTGGTTCAGGGCCCCTCATTGGTATAAGTGTGATGTGTTCGTGTTCGTAATGTCGATTATCTTACCTGATAGTAGCTTGTCTACGTGAGAGTTGGTTAGTAGGGAACGTTGGATGGCGCTGGTCAGTACCTTGATTTGGGCCTTGGTAGCGGTCCTTGGAATACAGAGGGTTGCATAATGATCCATATACTTCCTGTGACTGTGCGCTGTCGACGAGAACTGGCGGATGCCACAAGGAAGATATGATAATGATTCAGCTTTCCGTGCGAACATGGAGGGAGAGCGAGTCAATGTGTGCGTGCATGGTGAGGGTTTCACCATGGCCAGTCAAGGAGTCACGGAAAGATAACATACGTGGGAACGACATACTTATATTGGGTAGAACCGCTTTCCGGTTTGACCCTCGTCCAACTCTCCCTCCAGTCCAAGTCCGTTCAGTACCTCAGCCCAATCCTCTCTCCAACGAAGAAAAAAAAATGCTGCAATATATCTTGTTCTGGAGGGGACGATTCAACACGCCCGTACGTCTCTCATCCCGCCACTGACATCCAATTGCTGACACCCGCTCGTCTCTCGACCGCTGGTCCATTTTTTGTATTCATACAACCACTGTTCGTGCGTCACACGTCGTTGTCACTTCGACACAGGTCGTGAAGCCGTTGGCACCATTTATCGCTGCTTCCGCCGTCACTTTTTACCTCGTCAACCAGATGCAAGATCTTGGCGTTCGTTGTACGTGTCATTTGCAACCTCCTTGTTCTCCCAAGATTCACCTCGACATCAGCGGAAGCCTACGCCAAGGATCCAAAGAACCCATACGCTGCTCAGATTGCGAGGGAGGCAGAGTCACACCACTAGCATACTCATACACGCTTGTCAAGACGAGGGCAATTGACCCTTGCTAGGCAACGGAGATAGATCCTTACTGTTGTTTGCCTCTTCCTCGAACTAACCCGTTCAACGTCATTTTTCAAGGGATAGAGATGTTGCACTGCGTAGAATCACAACTGTCTTCGTACCCAGCACTTGACTCGCTGTTTCTTCTTACTCGGCTTGTGCAGTGTTTAAGCAAGAGTGAGTAACATTCGTCGTGTGTGCCAATCGGCGCCAACGATGACTTGGTGAGCATGTGTCGTCTAGTCATATGGATTCTGCATGTTAGTAACGTTTTTGGGGCGTACACCATCCCTTCCATCATCACTCGTTAAATCATGTCGCTTTTCGTCATCCATCTTGAACATCCTCTGGTTTCTTCCTCTCCCTAGCCAGCCTCCCCTTCCCTCTTGCCCTATCAACACACTCCCAGTCTTTCTTCGCAGCAATCAACAACTCCCCACTCTCATCATAAGCATTACTAAACCTCTCCACTTCGAGTGCGAACCGTGCACTCCTGTTCTCTTCCCCGCTCTCCACCCACACTTGTCTGACGCCCGCCAAGAACGCCGAAACGACTGCGAGGTTATGCGCCACGAGGAGCGTATGTGCGGACATTTCGTGCGTCTGAAGGAGGTGATGGATGTATGCCCGACTATACGGTTTCTCATACCGCACGATAGCTTCCCCACCAACGTCAACAGCGTACGACTGCTGATCGACGATGCTATGTAGAATATGCGAGGACGGTGAGCGGGGTGAGCACGCGATACAGAGGCAGACAGGTCGCTGCGTCGCAGTTGCATCTGCACGTTCTCCCGCACCCACGAACGTGTCTGCGAGACGCCCAAGCTGACGTGCATAGCCGCAATCGTAGAGGTTGTGCCCCAAATGCCGTCGTCCATCCACTGCGTCGTCCGCAGGCACCGGAAAACAAAAATCCAGCGCGATGCCAAAGTTAGCAGCGTACATTGCCCATCCGACGTCGAACAGGTCGACACCCACGTCCCGAATGAGACGGAGCATTTCATGAGGCGATCGCGTTCCCGTCACGAGGCGCGGCTTCTGCTCGGGAAGCCCCCCGAGAGATGCCTTAAGCAGGGACACGATATTCGGCGGAGCGGATGGGTCGACTCCCGTGGGTAAGACGCTCGACGCCGTGAGTCTGACCCCTTCCGTCGCACTCGGGGTCGGCGCCTCTGCGATAGGCTCCGGACGCTGTATCATCTGGGGACTCTCCAGTTGGAGAAAGTCGTCGGGCAGGCTTTGGTGTTGTGACGTGTTTGGACTCGGTGTAATGCCGCGCAAGACCGCAAGGTCGAACGCGTAGCCAGAAATACCCTCGTCGAGCCATCGGAGTGGCCGCACAGCGTCCGCTTCGGGACCATGGAGCATCTCCCGTAGTCCATAAGCGAAAGCCTCGCGTGCGGGTACCGACGTCCCGCCCGCCATATGGACAAATACGTTGAGCGGATGTCGGGACGGTCGAGATGTGTCTGCTTCATATGAACCAGCGTCCCCAGGAAGCGGCCGAAGTATATCTGCGACCCATGTCGCACTCCGCTCGATGCTCTTTGTCATGCGCTTTTGAGAATAGGGAGGCGGCGTGAACGGTATGTCCGTGAGCGCAAAGACGACGTCGGGTTGCATCTTGTAGACGTACTTCCGCCAGTCTGATAGGGTCACCTAGTACGCCCCGATCAAAAAAGATCGTCGATCGTCGATACCGTCACATCAGACGAAAAATATCTCTGGGATCACCAAAGATAGAAACAGACCTTCTTAACACCCCGGACGCAGTTCGCAGACACGTATGTGTTGCTGTTCGGTGGCATCTCCCGCGTGTCAAGAGGGTTTCGAAGACAGAGGGATACAATATGCCGATCCTTGTCGAACCCCAAGAACCGATGCAATGGATATGGACCGTTCTGCAAGGTCGGAACCGGGGGAACTTGCTCCAGACTACAAGTACCCAGAACGAAGGCATCAGACACAATGGAAGAGGGCAAACAAGAGAAAATGGAAAAACACATCAATGACTCACAACGACTCGAACGGGACGTTGATCCACCGGAGCGCATCCGACCCATGGGTGTGATCTCGCGAAAAGTGAGGTACGACACCACGAGAGGTTGCGACGAGGATGTTGGGGATGTCCATCGTGATGTCGTTCGTGCGTGTGTCCGTCGGCGTGGCGTCGTCAACATCAACATCATCACGAGTGAGCGCGACTCGCCCTACCCTTGGACCGAATTTTGGAATGCAAGGTTCGAAGGTAAACGTGAGCGATGGGTATCGTATCGTCGCGTCGATCTTGGACAGCGCGATGCCCGTCGACTGCGCCATCGACGCGCAACGACTTGAAAACCGAAATCAGAGAGCTATCCTTGGAATTGAGGTCGTCGTTAGCTCGAACCGACTCAGTGGAATGTTTGAAAGACAAGTAGTTAGGCAGTGATCAAGACTAGCGGAACGAAGTGGTCACATTTCAGGATAAATCCTATCCTGGTCAAATTATGGGGGCTTTAGGCTGGTTCACGAACCGACGTAGGGTAGCTAAAACCGCGTTGATATCAAACCAGCGAGATCGATGTTCCAACTCCGCGAGCGCCCGACTTGGTGAACAAGCTGGTCCATATAATTCTGAATCCATAGGTACACTGAACATAACACCAGTATTTCATGTACAATATAAAAAAAAACAGCCCACTATCGAGCAAACCATAACGTCGTTACAAAATCCGTGAAAACCAATCCGTGAGATGTACTTGAAAATCGAGAGTAAAACTGAGGCGGGAAAATGAATCATGCTGAACTGTAATCCGTTAATCGGTGCCTATGCCATGCCATGTCGTGCGGATGCACCTCTAGTTAGTATGGGATGTGAAATGATGAATTGAATGTGGCCACTGAAGCGTCAAGTGTGACGGAGGACTGTCAGGAATGAATTCAATGTAAGTCGACAACTACCGAGGGTGCATACACACCTTTAACCGAAAAGAAAATTTCCCGTGATTCCGAAAATGAAACAGTAATAAACACATGCCGAGACAAACGGAACAAAATGATAGAATCAAAAGAGAGTGCGCAGTCGGATAGGTATGCACTGTAGGAAACCGAGAAGGGGGGGAAAGCGGGCAGGGCGGCATTAAGGGCGAGGCCCAACCAAACAAAGCTTGGGTTGCCAGCTACCCTTTGACACGTGGTGCACCTCAACGAGACAGATCTGGTCGAGCTGAATACCGTTGCGTCCGACATTCCATTTCGCACAATCTGGGTCGTACGGCTCGTCGCGGTACTTCTAGCAAGAAAGCTGTCAGCATGCATACAGCTACTGGAACTAATTGTGACTAACCTCGGTCAGATCTCGGATGGCTGTTGCAACCACCTTGGCGAGTTTCACACGCGTGATAGGAGCACGCGATTTCGTCCAATCCATGGCAGCAATTGTCTTGGACCACGGCCTGTATCCCGGCCACTGGAACCCCAGCGGCTCAACGTTCAGCCACACAAGGAATCACCGCTCGAGCTCACCTGAACACGCAGAGTAAACGTCTTCTTCCCCATGTGGCTAAAAGCCTGTGTGCAATCCCGAAGACGGGTAAAGCTGCCCGTTTCACTCAGAATATCAGCGATCGGGATTCCCCTCTGATCCGGGTTCTCTAAATCAAAGGTGATAGGGGGATGCTGGTCGGGCGTGCTATACGATGAGATGCTGCTCGTTGTGTATCGTTCTTGAGGAATCAAAGGACCCCGTCCATAAACGGCTGGATTGCTGCGGCTACGCCCATGCGAATCCGACAACGTGGAAAGTTCACTTCGTGCTCGATCGCGACGGGGAACCACTCTCCGTGCTGTCTGCTGCTGTGTCAGCTATACTGTGGCGCATAAATTCGGGTACAGCACTTACAGGACGCTGGTCAGCTGCGGATGACGAAAACAGTCGCTCTGTCTCGGGTAAACTCGGAAGGGAGCGGCTTGGACCAGGGGCAGAAGTTTGGTTGTAAGGAGAAGTCTGGTCGGAGGGAGAAGTCGCCACACTGGATGGGTGGCTGTACTGTGTAGTGTCCGCATTAGGCAACTCCATCCTCCCTGTGCCAACCACATCCAACATCAAGTTTTCAGGGTTGGGCCGTGCAGGTCCGGCGTTGGTCTGATACACAGGTCCACCACGGCCAAGCGAGGAGAGCTGTGTTGATGACGAGTACGGGTATACAGGTGTTGAAGGGACTTGAGACGTTTGAGAGAGATGGATGTTCTGTACAGGATGCACACTGAAAGAGCCTGCAAGGTCGCCGCTCATCTGGTGTGCATCGTGTACAAAAGGTTGGTTGGGGTAGTCGTGAACTGGTTCGTGAGGAACGTAATCGTACTGATTCTGATAACGTCTATAATCATTTTCAAGGAAATGAGGGAATGGCAAGTTGGCGAAAGGATGAGAAGGAATGTAATCCTAAACATCAAGGGAAGTGAGTCGTCAAGGAGTGTGGCACCAAAGGAAGGAGTGAGCTCACGTGAATATACGTGGCGTCGGTCACCACACCAGGGTCTTGGAACGTGGTGCTCGGTGGAGAGTAGTTAGGACGGTGATTGAAGGAGTAATTCATATCCTGCAGGTCGGAGAGGGGGGGAGGGTAAACTGTGGCGTTGTTACAGTTGTGGCACAAGCACACCTCCGCATCATGAATCTCTAATAGATTTCCGACTGGGTCCATGGAGTGGTGAGGGTGAGAGTAACCACTTTGAGTGCCGGTCGTGGCGGCCGCTGGCCAGGAATGTCGCAAGTAACGAGGTTGTTGTGCGACATAGGGTCCTGAGCAACTCTCTTGGTAAACTGGACCCGAGTCGGAATAATAATGCGAGCTGGAGAAAGATGTCAACGTCCTGCTACCCAATGCATAACGAGCACTTACTCTTGATAGGAGGACATGGTGGGTGGGGGAGGACAGACAAGGGGGGCATGCGACAGCGGACAAAACGAGTGCTTTAAATAATCGGGCACCTTCCCCGAGGACGCTTTGGCGAAGGAGGAAAGAATGATGGAATGCATAGATCGAAAGTTATCGAATTTAGCATGATAAGCTTTCCAGTGCATCACGTTAACACGCCGGATATGACGTTGCGCGGGGTCCCGTTCTCAAGGCGGCACACTGGTGCAGAGACTGCGATGGCGCAGGCACCCGATGCACAAGGCTGTGGTTCTCCATCGCTAACGTCGCGGGGGATCGATGATCTGTTCAGCCTCTGATACGATGATTTGCTCATGGAGGCGTTGAACGAGCGAAGGAGGCGCAGGATGCCGTTCGGTCGTCCTAACATGCACACCGCTTTGGCGGCACAGCAATCGAGGGGGACGGGCGCTAGTGGTGTAGGGAGAGGGACGTCATATCCGAAAAGGCTGTCGGCATCGCTCTGGCAGCGTGCACGCCCAGGCAGCCCACAACATGGATGAGAGTAAGCAAGGTTGATGTGGTGTGGCCAGGGAACAAGTGGGAGGGGTTCGCGTTTGATCAGCTGCTGTAGGAAAAAAAACAAGGCATACCATTTCCAGACAACGACCGTTTTGGTGCTGAAATTTGCTGACCCCCGAAATCACGTTCGAAATTGATCACATAGTCGCATAGACTCGGTACGGTAGATAAAGCGGGAACTTTTCTATTCAACTGCGTCCGTGAAACGACGTGGTCCGAGGATATGGGTAACGGGTCTGCGCACCATGCACCACCGCAACCACACGCCTGGGTGTAAATGTCACACTTAATGTTAGAGAACAATAGCAAGCTCGATTCACTGTCATAGTGTTACCGTCGGAGGCCGACTGAACGATGGCTGGGCGAAGGCGACTTGGTTGGTGATGGATCATCATGATCATCAATGCGGGTTGCTTACGTAAATTTTCTTCCCTCCCGCGCCGAGCAAGAGGCACCCAACACCGTATGTACATACTGCCTCTGCCAGAATGATCATCACCGTGTAAAAACAAGAGGTCAAGCCAGCGCTAGAGGGAACCGTCCTTTACAACACAGGAATTTTTCTCTTGATCTTGGGGGCGCTTGGTTCCCATTACTACTAACCATGCCGTCGGTTCACTCTCATGAAGGGCCCGCTTCTGACTCGGGTCCCGGCTCAGCGCTTCAAAGCACCCAACCCCCTGGCCCACCGTGCGACCCCTCTCCCCAGTTTCACTAAAATCATTCAGTGGAATCTCGACCGAAATATTATTTATGTAATCGCCGTTCAGCTCAACCTCGTCCATATCTGTCCGAATCAATTAACGGCCTGTTAACGCTTCGGACGTTATCTCCTTACCCACGCCCCCACTCCCCTGTGCCCCCCGCTGCCATTGTTCCCGTTGTGACCTTCTTGTTGGCTGCGCCTCCTGACTGTGCACTTGGCTGGTGGTTCCTGCCGCGTCGACCGAGGATTGCTGTGTCGGTCTTTCCCAGTCTGTGATCACTAATCACGGCAGCGAGAAATGTCGCAGGGCGCCGTCAAGGCTGTGAGCGCTGTCAACCTCTCGCTCCCATCATCGCCACTCGGAAAAAAAACTAAATGCCAGCACTTGACGTCGGTCACGTAACACTTTGGGATAATCACATGGGACAATCCCCTTGGCAAACTTAGCTACAACGGCCATCCTAATGCATTCTACATGAGCTCGACGTCGTAGACTTGGGGAATGGGCTTATACCTTCCCTCATCGCATTATCCAACAATCCGACCACACCGAGCTGCTTTTTACTTGACCTTGAGTTCCCTTAGCATTGGGATGATGTCTGCCATGGGTTTCTCATGCCATTCACGATTTTCGTAGCACTGTACCTTCACCGCGACATCTGACGGCAGGGGCCCTTTCCGAGTGCCAAAAACTCGCTCCCCCGGCTCTCCAACGTCACCCAAGCGAACGGGCCTCGATTGTTGCTCGAGTGTTCGAGGATGATTAAGACCGGTGACGATTTGGATGCTACTGTCCTGCGAACTCCCCTGGGCGCTTTTCTCGCTGGGGGACTGGCACCCTCCAACTGGTTTCCATCCGTCGTCGTCGTCGTCTATTGATTCAGCTCCAGACGGTCCAGCCCAACTAATCGGAGATGTCCACTTCCGGCTGGGTCCGGCGAACTTGGATGGTGCAAAGCGGATATCCGCATCAGATGATTCCGAGTCAGTGGTCAATTGAGTGCTCGACCGCGTCAACGCAGGTCGAACAGCAGGCCTGTTGCTCTGCTCACTCGATATTTCTAGAACCTGCGTATCCAAACTCGACCGCGGGGGAGATACCGTCGAATGTGATTTTGACAATGGTCGGGAAGACATGGAGCGAGATGTGGACGGTTGACTGGAAGTCGTTGGGCCCGATGGTGTGTTGTTCTTGTTACAATTTGGTCGGCGTTCAACGAGTTTTAGCGGTGGAGGGGGTTTGGCACGGGGAAGAAAGGAATCATTGGCAGACCAAACTGTTTCAGGCTTTGCGTGTCCTGCTAATCCTGCACTAGACGCCGCGGACGCCCTTGCAGTGACTGACATGTCATTGATCGAATTCACTTTTTGAGTCTGGTGTTCGCCCTTCCAACTCGAGTTGGGCGTTTGCATTGGGCCGGGTCTAGAATGCGAGGACCTCGATAAGGATCGCCAGGAGGGCTGAGTGCTGGGAGTGGTAGCTCGCGGGAGTGACTTCTCCACATCAGAGCGCACCGGATTGGCGGAAGGTGACTGGGAGGGTGAGAGGGACATCCAGCTCGAGGATTTGCGGAGGCTTCGTGGCGTCATCTCTATGACAGACGGTGGCATAACTTCCGGGACGATGAGTGGCCGTCTTCTATGCGTGGCATACATGCTTTCTCACCTAGATGTGGCGTTCCTCTGTTTGCTTTCACAGCGATCTCGGCGTACGGCAGGGGGGAACCTGAGTCCGGGGTAAATGGAGGTCGTCGGAGCGGGATACGAACAGCTACGAGGGTACCGCGTTATATCCTCTCTGCTGTGAGACAGATGCATGAAACGAGTGATCTGAGGGCGGTACGAAATAAATATGGAACGGCAACCAAACGTCAAGAATTTCGAATTAAGAATCCACTTACTGTCACGCAGCATATGAAGTGAGCTGTGCGGTATGAGAAGGCAGGGAACGGCAGAGTCGCCTTCGCGGAGGTGGCAAGGATTCCAAGCCAGTTTGGCATACGTTGGAAGGGTTAAAAAGGCGATGCGACAGGGGAATCTTACTTGGACTTCCTTCTTTAATAAGTGACAGTTCTTGGACCGTCGGACGCGCTCAACTTCCCCGTGATGACGATTCAGTCTGATCAACGTGCGCGTGCGTTGGATGATAACATGAAATCATCGACGCACCTGGCCGTTGTCTAGGCTGCCTAGTAGTAGGGACCATTCCAGGGACCCCTTTTCCCGCTGTGTGGCGTAGGTAACTGTGTTGAGCTCGTACAGCCGGCCGCGGTGCCGTATGACTAGGCACTGACTAATAGTATTACTAAAATGTTGTAGCGACGCACCTGCGCCATACTAGTGGGCTGTTTCACTGCAGCAAATATCGAGCGTGATGAAACAATCACACTCGTATTGATTAGGTGTTTTACTTGTTTGAAGGAATGACTAGATTTAAGAGGTATTCGGCAACCACGTCATTAGATAAGCTCAAGCGACAGGGACACCTCGTGACTCAAGCAGCAAAGAGAAAATAAACAACTAGAGCATAAATACCCGGATAAAAATCAAGGAGGCAGAAGAGAAAACGCATACATACGCGCGGAGGGACGCGTCTGCCCCGTTGACGAGGTTGCGCCACGTGTCATGATATGTACAGTACCGCCGCTGATCTGCTGTTTTTATCTGTAGGCAATGTAATTATAATACCATTGCCAGTACGCCATTGGCTCACAATTAACCCCTATGTTGATAGTCTAGCGACTCGAATTTGTGACGCAATAGGTTCAGATCAAGACTAGGTGTGTGAGTGTGGGGTCAAGAAGCAGCGATGGAACAAAAGGGATCAGTCGATGCATCCCGAGGCTGTCATCATGATATGTATCCTAGCTGAGAATCCGTTCTTATGGGCGTCGCATGACAAACGGGCCCGAGAAGAGCATGACCAGTACCGTAGCTATCAACCCGACAAGTGCGGGGTGACAAGCGTACTGCGCGGTCGCACCGGAGCACCCTGCGCAAGTCCATCCTGTCATCAAGCATCATTCGTTACCATACTCAGAATAAGATAAAGCATACCGCTCGCGATAGGCGTGTACCCCTGTGGTGTATAGAGCGCGAATTGTACGGCGTCATTGGGAGTAAGGAAGCCTGGCACGCGTTGTGCATTCGGGCCTTGATCTCCCCAAATTTTCAGGGTGTACTTGGCTTGGGCCAGCGGGAGTTCAGGATGTGACGTCTGGTATGCATAGGTGTCCCAGACGACACTCGTTGCCGTGCCGTCTATGATCCCATTGGTAGGCCCCACCGGATAAGTATTTCCATTTTCGCAAACAGCCGACACGGTAAGATGTGTCGGCGTAACAACAATGTAGCTGAAGTCCCATGCAAAGGTGATGGGTTCGCTCGGAGCGATCTTGTAAGATGACGTCGACTGCTGGGGCGGCTGGGTCACGGAGAGGGTACCTGCAGGCGCGTTCGGGGGAATGGAAGGTATGGGGGCTGCAGCGAGGGACTGTGATCCCGTCAGCGAGCCTGTCTGTGATGCTGTCGGCAAACCCGTCTGCGAGGCCTGAGACTGGGTCGTATGCCCAGATTGCAGAGCACTCTGGGTCTGCGATTGTGACTGACCGCCTTGACTGTTTTGACGCCCTTCTATCGTGGCCATGGTGTAGAACGCGTTCCACAGCTACGAAAGATGCGATCAGAAGAAGCGTAGGAAAATGAAGGGAAGGGATGTAAAGGAGGGGATGGAATAGCTGGTACAAAGAGCGAACGAATCCAAGACAAAATTTTGGCATCTCGCTCTCCTCTGCTCGATCCGTAAGAATACCGTTTCCTTTTGCGAATTATTCCTTAGGGCTGGGGTCGTCAAAGATCCACCCAGCCCTCCACGGCTTCGTTGAGTCTGTATCGAATGGTCCTGACGCAACTCGGGGCGACGTCGCGGGGTTGGCGGGTACTGGATCAGTGGCATCGCTGTTGAGTGACAGCAGCTCTCTGACGTGACGAGTCGCGTGCGCGGCAGTACATACGTACTTTGGTGTCACCTTGCTCTGTAATTGCCGCGCTTTTTAAGCCCGCGCCTCACCTGATCCCTCACACCTCTCACCATGTACGAAGAAAGCGCAGCTCCCTCCCCGAACCAGGCCCTGGTGGCACTCGCACCCCCGGAACCCGAATGGCAGCCCATCCTCCACGCCTCGAATCAAGTCGTTTTGTACAACCCGACGTCACATGCTTTGTCGATTCACAAATCCCCCAACATGCACGTGCCTGACCGACCGAATTCACCTTGTCCGTTCTGTCACCGTCCCCTTCCGCCTGGATTTGGACGCGATGTGCATGACGACGAGGACTTGCGCCACGAAGGTGGTTCGCAAAGTCGGGCATCCAATTATTTCCAGTTGCTAGCGAATGCGAACGAGAGCTCTCGACCGTCGAGTCCGCCGCCCCTTGGAAATGGGGACAGAGTATCTGCATTTCCGCGCGAGGCGATGGCTGAGGGATACTTCAAGGCGTTCTTCCAGGAAGAATATCGATTGGGGATGGGTGCCAACGGAAGCGTTTTTCTGTGTCAGGTGCGTATGAAATCTACTTGTCTCTGCTCAAGTACGGCTAAATCGCGACGTTTGTAGCATGTATTAGACGGTAATCCACTGGGTGTGCACACAAACACTATTGTGTCCAAGGAGCTCCACCAACTCCCTCACTCATCTAGGACATTTTGCTGTGAAGAAGATCGCCGTTGGAGAGTCACATTCGTATCTTCTTGGTATCTTGCGCGAGGTTCGTGAGGTGCCCCGATGAAACGTACTGAACCTCCATGGATTGTAGATCCGATTATTGGAAACCCTTAGTCACAGAAACATTATCACTTATCATCACGCCTGGCTGGAAACATGTCAGTTCTCTTTGTTTGGCCCTAAAGTACCTACCCTACAGTTAAGTCGACTGCGATGGGTATCTTTAAAGATGCATCTGACAAATGCTTACAGCGTATTGATGCAATGGGCGGAAGGAGGAAGGTATGCTGGCATTTAAATCTAGATTATTGCCATGCTTATAAGTCGGGGTTGATAGTCTAGATGACCTGATAGATGTCCGGTTGGGACGACCCAGTAGGCTACCTCACATGCGGTCATCTACCTCCACGCCGGACTCTCCCGCCGACCTCCAGTCACCTTCAGCGCGTATCCGAGCCTTTCGTGCCATGAAGTGCGCTCCACCGGAGGATCGCGAGCGCCTTCGCCGAGAGATGGAAGAGAATTCAGGTAGTCGTATCGCTGGACGATCGAGCTTGAAAGCTGTTCACCTGTTCGGTGCGGAAGAAGTCAAGGGCCTGTTCTCCGATGTAGTCGAAGGTCTCGCGTTTTTGGTTTGTGCGAGCCACCAACACAGTTGTGTTGGAAAGATGACGTGTTATCCCATAGCACCACAGGTCGATTTTGCACCTTGACTTGAAACCAGGAAATGTGTTACTAACCTGGGATGAAGGCAAGCTCATGCAAGCGTCCCGACCATTCCGCTTCTTTCTCTGTAGTGACACCAACGCTTTATCTAGACCCCGCGCGATGCTGTCAGATTTTGGTACGTCTCGCGATATGATCCATTCTTCCGGTTCGCGTTCTGGAAATACTGGGACGTAAGGGTTCATCCTACGGTGTTGAGGAGACTTTTTTACATCTACTACACCAGGCTGGAATATGCTTCACCGGAGTCTCTACCTTCCCCTCAGACAGGGCTTCTCCGACAGATCGATTCAAAGTCTGATATGTGGTCATTGGGAATGATCCTGTACAAGATGCTTTTCTTCCGACTGCCATATCGGTATGCCACGGAGGGTGAGGCGAGCGCCAGGGACGAGGCAGATAAGATGGACAGGTTGGAGCAGGAAATTTTGAGTTATCCAGGGTGAGGGATGCGGTTTCTTGTCGCGAGCATGATTGATGATAGCCTCAGTTTTCGGACCACACTCTCCTTGGCGGCAGTATTTGAAAATCGACACTTACCACGGGCATTCCTCATCTTGTTAGAAGGCCTTTTGAGCGTCAATCCTTTGGTACGTCCGACGAGCGAGCGGATCGTGGGTGCGATGCGAGAGGGCAAGGTACGTATGTAGGAACTCGGACCGAGGATTGCGTGACTTGAGCTCGGTCGACGTTTCAGTTCAATCCTGTGATATCAACTCCCGGAGCGTCCTCTGGATTGCTGATTCCTGTCAAACGATCGACCGACGAGGTCTGTCGGGAACTGAGCCCGACTCGTAGCCCGCGCGCACTACCACCCGTTCCTATCCCTGAATCAAGCCACTGCGAAGCAGCTGGTGAGTGGGATGAGGGTCATACGCCGGTTCCATCGAGTGAGAGGGGTGAAAAGGGTCCACTCCTTCGTCTTGCTTCACTACCGTCGCCCGAGGACGACAATGGAGGACCCTTTGAACGGTTCTTCGCGGATATCAGACATGTATTAGGGATACATGCCACGCAGGAGACATTGATAAGGAGTGCGAAAGCGTGCATTCTGGCGGCCAAGGTAGTGTCACACCGATTTTGATGTGGTTGACTTGATCGCGTACCTATGCACACAGGCGGTGTCTACTGTGTCTCTTTGGGATCACGTGCGAGACCGACCTGTGGTACTGGCAACGTTGGCGATGGCAGCGATGACGGACACTATTTCTGAGCAGCTGCAAGTTTCTGTAGTGTTGGGTGTGTTTCATGTGGTGACGATGTGGGTGGTTGGTCGTGGCGGTGGATACGCACTATAATGGATTGTATGCAGTGCTATGGTCCGGGAATCACATGCATGTACCTACCTAGACGGACATTAGTACGTGCATTCGGGTGCAGCTCCGGGTCGACGTGCAGAGCGACATGGTCGTCTCCTCAAAGCTCTTCCCCAAGTCCAACAGTGACCACATCAGACGCTTTCTTTCTTCCCGACAGCCTCTCCTCCTCCTCTTTGCCTCCATCCTCGTCTTCCGCTCCGCCTTTCTTCCCTCTTCCGATTCTTCCCACCGTCCCAACAACACCCCTCTTGCCAACGCCATCGCATCCCCCGTTCCTTCTCAGGCAGATATCACCTCTCATGCTCCCCTCTTCCCCCTCCACCCACAACACCAGAACGGAAAGTCGAAACTCTCACTCTCTTTCTGGCAGCAGCTCACGTCCCTCCTGCGGATCGTCATCCCCTCCGTTCGCTCGCGCGAGGCACTTTTGCTCCTCGCTCACTCCTGCTTCCTCGTCCTCCGTACCGTCCTCAGCGTGGCCGTTGCCAAACTCGACGGCCGCATCGTCAGGAACCTCGTCAGTGCAAATGGGTATGGCTTCCTCAGGGGTTTGGCGCTCTGGTTTGCGCTGGCCGTGCCAAGCATATACACCAACTCCATGGTTCGTGGACGATCCAACTCTGCGGGGACACGTGCTGACTTATCCACCAGATCCGCTACCTTCAGTCGAAGCTCTCACTCGGTTTTAGGGATCGTCTCACTCGGTATATCCACGACCTCTATCTCTCGTCCCCGCCTTACCTTCGCTATTACCGCGTGCCACTCCAGGGTGTCGATCAGTATATCACAGCCGATGTCGAGTCATGGTCAGAAAGCGTCGCTGGCATATAGTACGTGACCCGTCCCCTGCCGGACTGTCGTGCGGGCATTGACCCATACGCATACAGTGGTAATTTAATGAAGCCCTCACTTGATCTCTTGCTCTTTACATCACAGCTGTCACGGTCCCTCGGGTTTAGGGGCACTTTTCTACTGTTTGGAAACTACTATCTTACGATGAAGGTATGTCGAGACATTCCGTCCCCGTGCATATGCGTGGTGAACGTCTTGTCAAGATCCTCCAAGCGGTCACTCCCGCCTTTGGTCGTCTTGCTGCTATCGAGGCTCGTTTAGAGGGTGATTACCGGGCCGGCGTTGGACGGGTGGGGAGAGAGAGCGAAGAGGTCGCGTAGGTACCCATTTCTAACGCATATATTCACGTCTGACGTTCTGGAATCCTAACAAACACAGGTTCTACAACGGAGGTC
>JBBPUO010000069.1:29583-40291 GCA_038094755.1 Caloboletus firmus | reverse complement strand
TTCTCTCGAGCGCGACATTCTCACTCACGCTTATCTACGTCTCATAAAGCATGTCAACTCAATCTACAAGATCCGGATTGCATACGAATGGACAGAGGACTTCGTGATCAAGTATCTGTGGAGTGCTGCTGGGTATGGACTTATTGCCGTGCCGTTGTTGATTACGCGCAAGCGTGGCGAGGGCAAGGATCAAGCCGCCAATGATGGAGTTATCGCAGATCGTACGGAGAGTAGGTCACCTCACTGGTGATTTCGTGTGGACTCTTGCTGACCCGTTCGGTCTCAGCGTATATATCTAACCGTAGACTTCTCCTTTCACTCGCAGATGCGGGCGGGCGACTCATGTATGCGTATAAAGATTTGGTCGAGGTCGCTGGATTAACTGGGAGGTACGTCGAAACCAATCGTCCCATGATAACGATGTTCTGAGATCGCCCATAGATTATACACCCTTCTATCGACCCTACATAGTCTTACTGCGCTTCCATCGACTCTTCCGGGTGACGGGAACACGTTTGAGCTACGGGATGTCGATGTCTGCATCCCTTCTCTCACGCTCCCCTCACCCAGTTCGAATAACTCGTCCAAGGAAAAAGATGTTTCGTCTGCTTTCGACGAAGATGTGGAGCCTCTGGATCATCTCTCTGGATCTGGAACGACCCTCGTCCGCGCGTTGAGTCTCGCTCTTCGCTCTGGGATGCATCTTATGATCACAGGCTCCAACGGCGTGGGCAAGACCGCCGTCGCGCGCGTCCTGGCGGGTCTCTGGGCACCAAGTGGTGCCAGTGCGCGCGTTACCCGTCCTACATCCGACGCGGGCACTACGAACGGTCGTTCTAGGCCGGGCGTATTCGTCGTTCCACAGCGCGCGTACATGGTGACGGGCTCGTTACTGGAGCAGGTTATTTACCCGCAGAGGCTGGGGGAATTTTACGCCCTACATAGGGGAAGCGCGGAGGAGGGGTTGAAGGAGTTGGAGGGGATCTTGGAAGCGGCTCATTTAGGGTATCTCGTCGAGAGAGAGGGCGGGTGGGGGACGGTCAAGGAGTGGAGGGACGTGTTGAGTGGGGGGGAGAAGCAGCGGGTATGTTGTTTGGTCGTTCCATGTTCACGGCGCACGCGCGCATTCTTGTCTTTTTCTTGTTTTCTGATTGCAAGTTGGTATCCTAGATGGCGCTCTCTCGCGTATTTTATCATCGACCCAAGTTTGCTATCTTGGACGGTACGTGCTTTTGACAACGCTCTTTTTTTGTTCTCATCATGTCTGGGACAGAATGTACCAGTGCCGTGTCGAGTGATGTCGAGGGCCAAATGTACGAACACGCCAAGTCGCTCGGCATCTCACTGATCACGATCTCCCTGAGGTACGTCGAACTCTTTTATCGTTCGTCTTGTCGTTCCTGAGCGTCTGACGTTCATAGACCCTCTCTGACGAAATACCATACACATTTGCTTACCCTGATCGGGGACGGCACGGGAGGATGGACATTTACACCCATCGCCACCTCTCCCCCAGTACCCGCTGCAGATGCCGACGCCGACGCCAGCACCACTACCCGGTCACAGCCAGACGCATCCACATATCCAACGACCCCGGGTGGCGGACCCGCGGCTGGCGATCTGATCCGCGTGCTGGAAGAGATCCGGACGTTGGAGGGACGATTGGAAGAAGCCAAAGTGTGGGAGGCAAGGGTGAGTGAGTTGGAAGAGACGCTGCGGGTACGGAAGGCGGAGAAGGTATAGGGGACTTTTTTTTTCGTTTTTGTAGAGGGATGAGACTTGGCATGAGTGATTTGCTGGATCGACACTGGTCAATCGGCCCTGAATAATGTGACAGGGGTAGTTGACGTACAGCCTGAGGCTGCTCAATAATATAGACATTTTGGGGTATACAACGAAAGGCGCACTTTGAGAACGCGGGACAAGATAGTTGGAGTTATAGACTCAACGTTAACGGTCAAGTTCATTTGTATTGCAAACAGTAAGAAATCTCGAAAATGACAACTTTAAGAATATACGCGGTTCCCCGTGTGTCCTGCACTCCGCACTCGCAGCTCCCAACGACGCTAACAATTTGGGCGCTCTCGTAGCACTTACCAGATACCCATATCTCGACGGTCGATCGTGCGTCACCACCCTTCAAGTCCTCGCACAAATCCTAGTGCGCAATGCTCATCAAACTTCCAATAAACGTCAAAATCTGTTCGCGGGGGGGTGATGGGAGGGAATCAGATTCAATAAGGCAACGACGCAGGAAAACAACCAGAGGTGAAGAGGAAAAACCCACCAAGCGTGGCCGAACGTCCACAATATCTTCGGGTACGAGGAAAATCAAAGCATTCATCTTTCTCGCGATCGAAATGGCCAGTTTGGCTTTATATCATGGAAGGGTGAACGTGTCAGCAAAAAACCCAAATCCGGTGTAGGGCAAGGGGGAAAAAAGATAACCCACCATTTTGTCGACGATCTTCATAGTTGCCACTTTCATGCACGTCGATGACGAGCGCAGGGTCGACGATCCCTGGTCGAAGAGCCTCAAGGAGACTGAGAATGAAGATACCAGTCGTGATGGAGGGGTCTTTGAACGATCGGATCGTTCGCGCGCCTGGTTTTCCTTTTTGAACGGTCGAGTTAGCCCATTTGAGAATCTCTTGGTCGGTGATGGGGCGACCGGACCCAGAGAGAGCCGTCAGCGTCTTGGTGATGTTCAACCTACAAAACAAACCGAGGTATCAACATCGACACCGAGAAAAGAGGGAGAGAGAGATCTGCGGACCGCATGAGCTGCCAAACAAGACCGAGCACGAGCGTCCTGGATCCATCGACAATATCAGCCCCTTGAATCCCTACCAAATGCATCCCATTCTGTTTCCCGAGTTCCACCGCGTAGTTCGTGTTCTCGACCTGCTTGAACCGGGACAGCGTGCTTTGATTCGGCGTGATCCCGATGTCTTCTTGTTCCTCGCCGTCCAATGATGGCCGAGGCGTCTGCGCATCCCCCTTGGGTTTCGAGACCCGTCGCCAGATGACCGAGCCGGGAAGAATCTTGTCGAACGCTTGCAGAATGATCAACCCGTCCTTGATGTTCTCGAACAGATTGAATACGCCTGGTTCGACGCCGAGCGAGTTCAACCAGAGCGTAAAGACGCGCGCTTCACGTTCGCCTTCGGCGTCGAAATCCTCGACCGCGCCATAGTCTTTGGCTTCTTGTTCGTCGAGCGGGGCGAGACCGGGCCAGGTGTTGAAGAGGTTGGCGACGAATGCGAGGTTGAGGCGGGGGTTTCCAGCGACAAGGGAGGAAAGGGTCAAGTATTTGCGACAGCCGATGGCCGCGGCGTTTTGGAGGACTTGTTCGGCACGTTGACGGAGATCCCTTGTTTGGAGAGGAGCACGGGAGCATTCATCTGGCTTGAGTTGGTTGAGAAGAATGGTGTAATTTTCGCCATCAGAAACGTCGCGGCTAAAGTTGTTTACTCTGAAACCGTGGTCATGTCAGGGACGTATAAGGGTCGCTGCGAGAGTGACGTTACCTTCTCTTCCAGCCTGCTGCCTTCAAGTGGTAGTTGAACCATCGCAGCAAGATTTGGTCAGGAGTCAAACGAAGGAGATCGTCGACTGTCTCTCCTTCCTCACAGAGCCGATACAATTCCGGATGAAGTTTGATGTCGACCTGGGCGAGGAGACCTCTACGGATGATCTGCCAGATGAGTCCCAGGATGAGATGTTCTTTGCCGTCGGAGATATCTGATGATCCGATGTTGACGACAGAGCAACCGATACCCTTGGCGGAGGTGATGACGATGTTATTGTTCTCCGTGATTTGGAAAGCATTCAAGGGTTTACGAGCGGTAGGGGTGTTGAGAACACGGGTGTCGATTGTGTCTGGGACGGAATCATTGATGAGCTTACAGAGGATCAAGCCGTCACGGCATTCGTCAAAGAGCTGCATCGTGTCTGTTGGGATAGGGAAACGAGTGCCAACGTCAGAATCATTCTCAATGACCTGTCGTTTGTGTGAGGAGGTGGATAAGAGTGATAGGAGACAGGTGCATACGCCATTGATGTGGTTCGTAAACTCTTTTCGCTCATCCTCGTTGATGGTGTGGCTCACGTTAGCATTCGAGCCTTTGACGGTGACCTTTCCTGCCCTGGTGGGCAAGACGGAGGCTTTGGACTGCGTTCTTAGCTTGACGTTGAGCTAGGAGGATGAGGATGATAAGTGGCGGTATAAGATGACATCATGAACGCGGACGCACCTCAACCCAGTCTTCGAGCTCGACCTTTCCACTGGCATCGACGGATACACCTTTGAGGGTCTCACGGGCCTGATCGTAGGACTCGCCGCTGCTTTGCAAGGCGTGCAGAACAGCGCCCTTGTCTATGCGTCCGGGCGTGTCGGTCGAGATCGCACTAGCACCGTAGTATTATCGTAAGCTACCTGGTCGCCGATCTGAGATGGCAGAACCCACTTGAAGCGATTAATGAGATCGAACATCTCATCTTTGGTGACATCTGGATACTTTTTCTGTAGTCGGAAGGCTTCCATGGGGGACGAAGGTGGCGTGGACGAAACGAGTCGGGGCAATGTCGATGGACGAGCTGGAGTGGTTTTGGACTGCCACCTCGGCGGCGGACTACGCGCTGTCACTGGCATCACCGTCAAAATTTGGCAAGGTCGACTGATCAGTGCGTTTGGATTGTTTCAGTGGACATCTCCTGTTTCTTCACGAGCTCGTACTTATATAGTTTACTAGACGCAGCACCGGTGCGCAGTCTACTAGTCAGCCATCTTGACTGCGGATCCCCCTTATTAGTGTCCGTCCTCGTGTTGGTATTTGGGTAACGGGTATCGCGGTGCCCTGTGACCATCCCGACCCAGGCGAAAACTAAGTACTGGTTCTCGGAGTCTGAGTGTGTGAATCATCATCATAAGTATCAGCATTATTATCAGGGCCATCACATAGAATGGGACAAATTTCCAAGGGTCGGTGATTCAGAGTATCTACTTCGTTGTTCACACTCAATAACGATCCAGAAATCCTCGAGTTGCCGAGGACACCGAGTGTTCATTATAAACGACGAGTCACGGGATGTTCAATACAGTAAAGATATAGATTGTACACCACACGCGAACGTTCAAAGACCTACATGGATGAACGGAAGCCACTCCACAAACGACGCTTCGCTATCTCGAAGACGTCCAACAGCATCATGCAGCGCTCGTGCAGCCCCACGATAATCCGGCATTGCCCCGTCCCGAAACAGTTGCCCATATACGTCCTTTGCTACACCGGGTGCAAGCCTATCGCTGATACTCCACATCGTGCCAACGACTCCTCCATACCCCGCAAACAGCATCCCTGCTGCAATATGGATTGCCTCCTCAGAGAGAGCATTGTCACCCATCGCCGTCTGACATGCCGAGAGAAAGGCGAGCCCACCATGGGGACGTGACAACGCGATGATGTCAGATAATTTCAAGCGTCGCTGATTGGCGAGACAAAGTCCACTGTTGGTCGGGTTTACACCATCCTGGACTCCATGGCATGCAAAATGGACCCAGTCTGCTTCCTTCATCAGGCCAAGTATTTCCTCAACTGTTCCGACAGAGGACTCCAGGAGGGTGGTTTGTGCCGAAGGAGAGTTCTGTATTGCCATCCTGATATATTGCAGCTCGATGTCCACACCTGGAAGTGGCGATTGGCCGTCTGAAGCTGGCTGTCGGACGGTGAGGAGGCGGAGACTATTGCCAGATGCCGCGTCTGGTTTTGGTGAGGGCGCAAGAATGCTGAGGGTAGGGATGTATGACGAGACGATGAAGTCGAATACTTTGTGGCCAGGTTGTGAATACTGGGTGCCATAAAGACCAGCCGCATGGATAGGAAGGAATGCGAAGGGCCCAGTGGGACACCAATAAATGCGTGATAGGTCTCCAGGAGTCTGTTCGGAGACGCAGATAAACGAATCAGGTGCGAATTCAAGCAATATGACATCACATACTGTGAGATTCAGGGCATCCAGGACGGGTTTGACGACACCTTTCCACAAGATGGACAAGACGGACTCCCAGCTGACACCCCTCCGCTGTCCAGGTTGCCCCTCCCTTTTATCACAGGGTATGACACGAGCGTAGCCAAGTAAACTCTTCAGTGTATTATGAAGACCGTCGGATCGCCCGAGAGTGAAATTGGGTAGCGGGACGTGAATTACATGATCCACGTCGGCAAGAATAATCAACGCATCGCAGCGACTTTCTGCAGCGTTGAGGATAACTACTGGTCCGGAGTGTGTGGAAGCGCGGAGCTGGGAGAACTCTTTGTGGAGCAAGAATCGCTCGAAACCAGGCAACCTCCGGATCTCCTGCAGCAATTTGTCTCGCTTGATCGCGAGCGCACGGTGTCTGTCGGCCTCTTGTTCTAAAGACTCTGTCGCGCGATGACCTGCACTTCGTGGCTGCTCCGAAAGCAAGGACATGAATTTTTCGCGAGTAGCACCTGCATGCTCTAATCCAGCCGATAATTGCCGAAGTCTGAGAGCATGATCTGGATGTACTGAGGATAACTCTTCATAGGAGCTACGAAGCCGAAACAGTTCCCCCCAAACAATTGAGCGTCCTTGCTCGAGCCACTCCACAGCAGTTTCCGGGTATCCCAAGTCCAAAGCTGCTGCTGCTGCTGCCTCCCGCACGACATCAGCAGCTCCTATGAGTTTACGGTAGCGTTGAGTAAGGGAGAGGCTTATCCATGCAAGTTGAGGGAGGAGACCAATGGCAGAAGAAAATGCGCGAAGGAGAGTGTGATGCCCTAACTTACGGGCACATGAAATCCATTCCTGCGATATAACAAATCGAGTGACACTACGACCTATGGAGGCAGAAGCAGCATGCAAATACAGTGAAATCGCCTTCTCGAAGTCAGTCAAATCTCCGAGGCGCTCGAAACGAATGAGCAAGGAGCTGCAGAGTCTGAAGAGATAGACAAGTTTGTTGGGGTGACCATCAGGGGTGAGGTCAACAGCGTCCCTGTACTTCGAAATCGCTTGCTCGAGGTCACTGAGCTCCCCGAAGCGCTTAAAACGAGCAGCAAAGCAGTTGCCAAGATTGTTCAGATAAATGACTTTGTCGGGGTGAGCATCGGGAGTAAGGTGAATAGCATCCCTGAGCTCGGAAATCGCTCCCCCAAGGTCACTCAGCTCCCCAAGGTACTCGAAACGAGTGAGCAAGGAGGTGGCAAGCTTGCTCAAGCGGCCAGGCCGGCTGGGGTGACCATCAGGAGTGAGGTGAACAGCATCCCTGAGCCTGGAAATCGCTCGCCCAAGGTCACTCGAGTCCTCGAGGCGCTCGAAACGAGTGAGCAAGGACCTGCCGAGGCTGCCGAGATAGACAGGTTTGTTGGGGTGACCATCAGGGGTGAGGTCAACAGTATCTCTGTACTTTGACATTGCTTGCTCAAGGTCATTCAACTCCCCAAGGTGCTCGAAACGAGCGAGGAAGGAGTTGCCGAGGTTGTTCAGATAGATGACTTTGTCGGGGTGACCATCGGGAGTGAGGTGAACAGCATCCCGATGTATCGAAGTCGCTTGCACGAGGTCACTCAGGTCCCCGAGGCACTCGAAACGAGTGAGCAAGGACCTGCCGAGGCTGCTGAGATAGACATGTTTGTTGGGGTGACCATCAGGGGTGAGGTCAACAGCATTCCTGTACCTTGACATTGCTTGCTCAAGATCACCCAACTCCCCAAGGTGCTCGAAACGAGTGAGGAAGGAGTGGCCGAGGTTATTCAGATAGCCAGCTTTGCTGGGGTGACCATCAGGAGTGAGGTGAACAGCATCCCAATGCATTGAAATCGCTTGCGCGAGATCACTTGAATCCCCGAGGCGCTCGAAACGAATAAGAAAGGAGCTGCCGAAGCTGCTGAGATAGACAGGTTTGTTGGGGTGACCATCAGGTGTGAGGTCAACAGCATTCCTGTACTTCGAAATTGCTTGCTCGAGGTCACTCAACTCTCCGAGATACTCGAAACGAACTAGGAAGGAGTTGCCGAGATTATTCAGATAGCCAGTTTTACTGGGGTGAGCATCGGGAGTGAGGTGGACGGCATCCCGATATGTCGAAATCACTTGCACCAGGTCATTGAAGTCCCCGAGGCGCTCGAAACGAGCGAGCAAGGAGCTGCCGAAGCTGCTGAGATAGACAGGTTTGTCGGGGTGACCATCAGGGGTGAGGTGAACAGTATCCCGATGTATCGAAATCGCTTGCTCGAGGTCACTCAACTCTCCGAGATACTCGAAACGAGCTAGGAAGGAGTTGCCGAGGTCATTTAGACAGCCAGTTTTTCTGGGACGACCATCAGGAGTGAGGTGAACGGCATCCCGATGTATCGAAATCGCTTGCACGAGGTCATTCAAATCCCCGACGTGCTCGAAACGAATGAGCAAGGAGCTGCCGAGGCTGCTGAGATAGACAGGTTTGTTGGGGTGACCATCAGGAGTGAGGTGAACAGCATCCCGATGTATCGAAATCGCTTGCATGAGGTCATTCGAATCCCTGAGGCGCTCAAAACGAGTGAGTAAGCAGCTGCCAAGGCTGCTGAGATAGACATGTTTGTTGGGGTGACCATCAGGGGTGAAGTCAACAGCATCCCTGTACCTCGGCATCGCCTGCTCGAGGTCACTCAGTTCCCCAAGGTGCTGGAAACGAGTGAAGAAGGAGCTGCCGAGATTGTTCAGATAGATGACTTTGTCGGGGTGACCATCAGGGGTGAGGTCAACAGCATCCTTTTGCTTCGATATTGCTTGCTCGATGTCGCTCAGCTCCCCGATGTGCCGAAAACGGTCTGTGAGGGTGGCTCCGAGGCGGTTCAAATCGCTGGGTTTGTCGGGGTGACCATCAGGGATGAGGCCAACAACATCCCTGAACCTCGAAATTGCTTGCTTGAGGTCATTTAGCTCCCCAAGGTGATTGAATCGATACGATAATGTCACACCGAGATTTGCTAGCGCTGCAATATGCCGGCGATCCGAGTCCGAGGTAGACGAGACACATCCCTCCGACAGTGACATTGCCTGTTGGAGGTCAGCTAAATCGCCGAACCGTTCGAAGCGGGCTAACAACTTGTCGCTCAAAGTCTATGGATCCTCATCTGTTATGCCTGACGCTCAATCGCAAACTTGGTAACGAAAATGAAATGTCGCACCTCCAATAATCATTTCTTGGCTCTCGTCCGGGCGCGTTGCAGAACCTGAGGGTGGGGATGACTGCACAGGTTGTGGCGGCTCCCCAGTCTCGGGCGCTTCCTCGTTTGCTTGCTTCTGCTCCTCACATTCGGGGTGGGGGTTAGGAATATCTGGCGCTTGTACGTTGTACTGCAGGATGGGTCAATCGGTATACTAGAAGCAAGGTATGAAGACCCACAGTCGGAGTACTGTATTCTGGTTGTGGTCGTTGTTTGCCCGAACTGCCGGTCATGTTGGTATTTGGAGGGAAATAGGGATGCGGAAGTGAGGGACATACCTGAAGTGCCTTTAAGCAAGGTGATCCCACAGAAAGTGGGGCAGTGTTATCAGCTGAGTGTCAGCGCAAAATTGGTCCGTACGCGGCGCGACTAAGAATACACATCAACCCAGCACTAGCTAGCTTGTGGCTCACTCGCTTTTACTCTTTCGGATGATCAGACACCACATCATCACAAGGATAGCCCGGTCGTATGCAACCCGACGCCCTGCCTCCAATAGTCCCTCCGTACTCAAACGGACCTTCCGTATACTCTACTGGCTACCCCTCGGTATAGCCTTTACCCAATATTGCTACACGATAAAGACAATCCGAGGGCGAAGCATGCAGGTTCGTGGTGTATTCCACTCGTCCGAAATCCCAGCCCAGTTCACCCTCTACATTTACTTGTTCCCGTCAGCCAGCCTACACTCAATCCAGATACGTCCGTGTGGGACGACATCGTCGTCTTTGACCGTTTTAGCATGCATTCGGGGATGCCCATCGCAAAAGGTGATGTCGTCTCGCTCAGGTACGGCACCTGTGCGCATCCTCATGCACATATGTACGTTTTACCTCTCCCTCCAGGGACCCCGTCGACAGTCGGAAAATGATCGTCAAGCGGATCGTCGCCGTCGCAAACGATGTCGTCCAAACGCTGCCGCCTTATCCCCACACCGAGGTGCTCGTCCCGGAGGGCCATGTATGGGTCGAGGGCGACGAGCCCTTTCGTACTTTGGACAGCAACACGTTTGGCCCGGTACGTCTCATCATCTACCATCTCTCATTTACGCCGTCGCTGTAACTTTGGAGAAACGGCATAGGTGCCTCTGGGCTTGGTGGATGCAAAACTGAGTTATATCATCTGGCCCCTTCACCGGGTTGGTCCGTTAAAGCCTCCAGAAAAGCCCCTCTCAACAATGGGTGTCCCACGGGGTTCTCAATGGCGCGACGCAATGGCAGCGTTTGAACGAGAGCGCAAAAGGCAGGCACGTATCACGGCAGGACCCGTCAAGAGCCATGAAGCTGCTGTTTCTTGACTATAAAGTGAAGCTATGTTCGCGAACGCTGTGTCTGACTAGGTGACAGGTATAGGTGACTTTCATCTCTTCGGAATACTTGTCTAGCATCTCTATCCTTTAAGTGTGCAGCGTTCCTTCGAGAAATTTAGGACTGTTCACCAGAATCTCGTCCACTCGTCGCACCGGACTGGATACC
>JBBPUO010000068.1:58781-80618 GCA_038094755.1 Caloboletus firmus | reverse complement strand
CTTTCCTTCTTCCCCACGTTTCACCTTGACATTACTTCCATTTGATCCCTTGTCTCCCCTTTTCATTTGATCCTTGTTCTTCCGCGTTTCACTTTGACACTTCTTCTTACTTCTCCCGCGAACCCTATACCCAGGGTCTCCTCACGTTTCACTTTGACATTTCTTCTTAGTTCTCCCGCGAACCCTCTACCCGGGGTTTCCTTACGTTTCACTCTGACATTTCTTCTTAGTTCTCCCGCGAACCCTCCACCCAGGGTTTCCTTACGTTTCACTTTGACATTTCGTCTTAGTTCTCCCGCGAACCCTCTACCCAGGGTTTCCTTACGTTTCATCTTGACATTTCATCTTAGTTCTCCCGCGAACTGCGTTTCATCTTGACACTTCTTCTTAGTTCCCCCACGAACCCTATACCCAGGGTTCCCCATTTACTTAGTCATCTCGTGTACCACTAGTATATAACCCTCTGGGTAGTCTAACTTGTACCTCACGTTAGACCTACTCAATATCCACCTAGTATTTGACCACCTCTTCGTCCCTTCGATCCTCAGTCGTTGCCAGTCATATTCGCTGGTCGTCTCCACTCGTCAAAAGGAGACGACCCGGCTTCCGCCATCCAAGCCTTAGAAGAACGTCCCGCAGGACAACCACTTCAAGGCTATGCCATCCCTTCGTCAACCGCGACACCGGCAGCCGTCCCCGTCGCAACCTTAGGGTTACTCCTCACGTAGTGGTCATAGTTGACCGTCCTAGTTGAGTTGCTGCTACATGTCCTCGTAGTAGAACTCCTCCTTGTTTTGAGTCTACGCTCGTCCCTACCCGGGCCAAGCGTAACACCGGACAGGAAATGGAGAAGACATGGTGCGGCAGAAATTGCAGTGCTTTGAACAAGGAAACCGAAGGATTGAATCCTTCCTCACAGAATGGTTGGCCCTATACGAGGAAGCCAACGCCGGTGATGCCTTCAGGTGTTACCTTCTTGAAAAGAACGTTCGCCGAGATGTGATGGAGCAGATCTTCTTCAACAATCGTCGGCAAACCACCGTCACGGAGTACGTCAAGATGATCCGTGAGCAAGGCAACCTCATCGAGGCATTCGCCATGAGGAACAACCAGGGGCGCATCTGGAATACCAACGCGCGTAATCAAGGACAAGCCGGCTCCTCCCGAGAAGGAGCTGCGAAGACATATGGTGGAAGAGGAGAGCCGATGGATATCGGCGAAATGAAAAAAGGAAAGTGTTTCAATTGCGGAGGGCCCCACATGGCAAGGGACTGCAAAAAGCCAAAAAAGCAGTGCCCCGAATGCCACTTCCTTGGAGGCGGCCACTCTCGTAGTTGTTCGAAGTACCGCAAGGTCCGCCAGGCGCAATCTGGCAAAGAAAACAACGATTCGGAAGAAGAATCCGAGTCAGAGAAAAAGGGGCGTGCCGTCCACCAGATGTATGGCAACAACTTCGAGGCCATGAAGGCCTATTTCGCAGATGTACTTGAGGCGGAAAAGAAGGGAAAAGGAAAAGCCACGTGATCAATCCGGGTAATCACGTGGCTACAAACTTTAATACGAACAATTCTTTTAATTTACTTAGCGTCGAATATGGTGAAGAAGAACACGAGTTCTTCAACACCCAAAATAGGACTATCTCTCCCACGTTGTCATCCTTATCTATAGAAAACGAATCGGGGTCTGAGACTTCTCAGCTCGGCAGGCGTATACCTGTGCTTAATTCCGATTACAAAAAAGAAAAAAATATTACGACATCTCCCCCTATCTATGAAACCCCGGAAAGAATCGTGATCAGATCTCTTCGCCCATGACAAGAGATCAACTTGGATATTAAGGTCTCCGCTTCGACCTCCAAGTACAATATGCATAAAGCAAAGGCCCTACTGGACTCCGGCGCAAACGGCGTCTTTATTGATCGAGTCTGGGCACAAGAAAAAAGATTTCCTTTGACCAAGTTGGCGACGTCCATACCCGTGTTCAACGTGGATGGAACCAAGAACTCCGCTGGTAATATTACCCACACCGCGGAATTAATCATTGACTACGAAGGTTATCGTGAGAAGATCACTGCCGAAGTAACCGACCTCGGCAAAACTCCACTTATTTTGGGTTACACGTGGCTTTCTAAGCATAACCCTGAGATCAACTGGCAGACAGGCGCTGTCAAACTCACACGTTGCCCTCGGACTTGTTATTTATTGTCCGACCGACCCGTTTTCCTCCGGACCCTCGAAGAGAAGGAGTTAAACGAAATGCCCTTCGTTTACGCACGTATCAAGAAACAGGAGATCGAAGCTCCTAAACCAAAAGAAAAAACCGTCGAGGAAATGGTGCCCCGACAATACCATAAGTATTTAAAAGTCTTCTCGAAGCAGACTTCGGAACGAATGCCTGAAAGAAAGGCCTGGGATCACGGCATTGACATGAAGGAGGGATTCCAACCCCGAAAAGGTAAGATCTACCCCTTGTCTGAAACTGAACGTTTGGAAGTAGATGCTTTCATCAATGAGCAACTCAGAAAGGGCTACATCCGACTCTCTAAATCTCCTCAAACGTCCCCAGTATTCTTCGTTCCTAAGAAAGACGGAAAGAAGCGTATGGTACAAGATTACCGATATTTAAACGAGTGGACTGTCAAGAATAACTATCCACTCCCTCTTATCTCCCAACTCGTTAATCAACTAAAAGGGTCTAAATTATTCACAAAAATGGACTTACGTTGGGGCTATAATAATATACGAATGAAAGAAGGAGATGAATGGAAAGCAGCATTCACATGTCACCGAGGCTCCTTCGAACCCCTCGTAATGTTCTTTGGCTTATGTAACTCCCCCGCCATGTTCCAGAACATGATGAACGACATCTTTGGCGACATGCAGGGAGTTGTTGTTGTATATATTGACGATATTCTTGTCTTCACCAAAACGGATAATCAAGAAGAGCACAACAAGATCGTCATGGAAGTACTTCGCAGGCTCGAAGAAAACGACTTATTTATCAAACCCGAAAAATATAACTTTTCGGTCAAGGAAGTTGACTTCCTTGGAATGATCGTATCCTCGGAAGGTATCAAGATGGATCCTTCTAAGGTTAAAGCTATTACGGAGTGGCCAACGCCCACCAATGTGAAAGGAGTAAGAAGCTTCCAGGGCTTGGCGAACTTCTACCGCCGCTTCATCAAGGATTACGCGCAGGTGGCTAGACCACTTAACGACTTGACGAAGAAGGACTATGCATGGCGCTGGACGCAAAGAGAACAACACGCGTTTGACATGCTAAAGAAAAGTTTTACTACGGCCCCCATGCTCGCCTACCCCGACAACGACTGCAAGTTCAGGGTTGAATGCGATGCTTTGGATTACACGACGGGCGCCGTGTTATCTATAGAAAAGGAAGGAAAATGGCATCCGGTGGCCTTTTCTTCCCACAGTATGTCACTGGAACAACATAACTATCCTATCGCCGATAAAGAGATGCTAGCCATCATTACAGCTTTAGAACAATGGCGCCACCATCTAGAAGGCACAAAGTTCCAGTTTGAGGTCTGGACCGATCACGCAAACCTCCAGTACTTTATGAAGTCCCAGAACCTGAACAGGCGTCAGGCACGATGGGCGCAATATTTATCTAGATTCGACTACCTCCTGGTAAGAAAACCGGGAACTTCCATGGGAAAGGCCGACGCTCTTAGCCGAAGAGAAGATCACGCTGTCGGCGTTGAAAAGGATAATCAAGACGTTACCCTTATCCCTGCAGAACGTGTGCAGCGCACAGAAGTTACCCGTGTCAAGGGAGAAGAAGAGAAGATCCTCGAACGTGTCAGGAACGCTCAAATACGAGGAAACCTAGAAGGCGACTTAACGAGGTATACGGTAGACGAAACCGGCCTCATTATTATACAAGGAAAAATCTACGTGCCTGAGGAGGAACGCCTCCGTCAGGATATTATTTCTCTATACCACGACTCCACGTTAGCAGGACACGGTGGAGCGGAAAAGACTCTGGAACTGGTTTCTAGATATTACCTTTGGGACGGTATTCGCGCCCAAATTAAAGACTATTGTTCCCGATGCAAACGATGCGCTCGGATGAAACCGACCAACACACAGCCTGGCGGTTTATTAAAACCAAATCCTATCCTGGAAGGCCCATGGCAGGACGTCTCTGCGGATTTCATTACGGATCTGCCAATCTCCGACGGATTCGACACGATCCTAGTGGTCGTTGATCGTTTCTCAAAAGAAGTCGTATTTATTCCCACGACTAAAACTATTACGTCGCTCGGAACAGCTAAGCTTTACCGAGATCACGTGTGGAAGCATCATGGTCTTCCACAATCCATTCTTTCGGATCGCGGCCCCCAGTTCGCCGCTCAAGTTATGAAAGATCTGGGCAAGATGTTGAAAATAGAATTGCGGATGTCGACCGCTTTCCACCCTCAAACGGACGGACAAACAGAAAGGGTCAACCGCGACCTTTAACAATATTTAAGGCTCTTTTGCGCCGAAGAACAGCATCACTGGAGTGATTGGCTCAGTCTCGCGCAATTTAACTATAATAATCGTATGCATTCGGCAACGGGCAAGTCCCCGTTTACTCTCACGCGGTCATATGCTCCATGCATGGGAATTGAACCCATGGCCGCTAAAGCTCCGGCAGCTACCGAGTTTGCCAAGGATTTCGAGCAAGTCTTGAAGGAGGCTCACGATAACCTAGAGAAGGCTCAGGAAGCCATGAAGAAACAAGCGGACAAGCACCGCTCTGACGTATCCTACGAAGTAGGACAGAAGGTCTGGTTGTCAACTGCGAATTTGAATTTGCGGCAGACACGGCAATCAGCGAAACTTACAGAACGATGGCTGGGTCCATACGAAATCACTAAATTAATCGGAACGAACGCGGTCGAGTTGAAACTCCCACGTTCAATGTCTATTCACCCTGTCGTTAACGTTTCCAGGGTCAAACCATATAAAGAAAGGTTGCCAGGCCAACGGGCAGATAAACCGGGACCTGTGGTATTGACGGAGGAAGGCGATGAGGAATATGAAGTCGACTATATCGTTGACTCTCGTTTGAAATGAGGTAATATCGAGTATTTAATCCACTGGAAGGGTTACTCAGATGAAGATCGAACCTGGGAACCCGCTGGACATCTCAAGTCCTCGAAAGAGGCAATTTCAGACTTTTATTTAAAACATCCCAACGCACCACGAAAGTTGCGGATGATTCAAACGGACTTCGATTCATTATTTAAACCTTATGAAAACCTTACCTCTACTTCAGGTATTCATTGGGATCGCCTGGAAGTTGACCCATAGAAGGGGGGTAATGTTACGAATACTATTTTTCTTTTCTTTTATTTTATTTTTCTCACGATCACGTGACGTATCACGTGATTAACCCCTAAGTTAACGGATCACGAGACCAAAGTCACGTGACATCTCAATCAGAGTAACGAGGCTGCTGTGTGCCCTTCTCTATTGAATGGCTCTGCTGGGATCTGCTGTGCGATCTCTGGACATGTGTATTTAATCTCCGTCGACCCTGAGACCCTGGTGGTTCTTATTCTCACGTTCATCTCCGCGTGCTTCTCTTCCATTCTGATGCTTCTCAGAAGTCACGCCGTCTACACGTTTATTTAATTACCGCTATACTATAGCCATACTCGTAATTACTCTCTCACGGCCTGTTGGTCCATGCGCATGTCATAGATAGTATATATAGTTGAATGCAGACACCGCAAGAACTTCAGTCAAGTTCTTGTCGGGATTCCCCTACATCACTCTTGTCTCTAAGTCAGTATCTGGTGGTAACGGCCTAGTCTTTGTTAGATTAGGGTCGCCAACATATACAGTGAGTAACAACCATGTGACGTGGACAGGGAAGTGGGAGTTCTAACAACAGTGACATACCAAGCACCAACTAGAATATATCAACCCCAAGCGGAGGATGTGGGAGTGTGATCATAGAGGCGGGTGATGTAAATGGTAGTGGCAGTGAGCAATGATAAATAGAGAGAAAAAGTACAGCACTGAACTAAAGTAGTTGGTCACTGGCAGAGATAAGAGGCAGGAGAATGACGAGTGGGAGCAGTTGGGGAGTGAAGGGCTCAGCAACAAAAAGGTATGTTTGGTATTTTGAAACGATATGACTTATGATCTCACAACCAAAGCAAAGTGCTATGGATTGCAAGAAGAAAGTAATACCAAACATGAGAAACTACTATGGACAAGACGAGATTTATATACAGTAGCTAAGGGCACACGGACCATGGTTACTAATACATGGAAGTTTCTGGAATGTTCTGATAAGATAAGATAATGAGAGAAGATTAGATAAGATCAAGAGATAAGATAAGATAAAGGGAAAGGTAAGTAAAATAAAGAACATATTGTAAATATTCGATATTCGTTTCACATGCCCTGGCTTACAGCATTGGAAGCATAACTTCTTCTCAATGCACTGCTTCTTTTCCTCTGGAGTCATCTTTCCTATGCATATGGTGTCAACATCCATAGCATTGGGGTCTTTGGTCTCCTTTGGCTTGGTTGGCATGAAGTGGCATCTCTCAATTTCCTTGGCATGCTCCCACTGTGTGTTGAAGTAAGTAGCTTTCTCATACCAGTTGTTGATGGTTCAGAGCTTCTTGTCCATGGTGATAATGTGGCACATGAGCCATGTGGGATATCCCAAAGAGTAGTACCCAATGAGGACATTGTCATCACTGATTTGTGACAGCGCAACCTTATTCTTGAATTCCAAGGTATATGCTTTGAGCAAGAGTTTCTTTAAGACTTCAGTGGTTAATAGCCAGGCAATTGTTACACTTGACCCAGATAGGGGCAAGTGTAGACTCAAAAGCAAGGATTACCCTATGGTCAAGACCTAGGGTAGTGAGTACGAAAGCTTCAAGTGTATTGGTGAGGATCAAAGATTACCCTATAATAAAGGGTCAAAGGTTTAAAAGAGAATTCAACAAGGAAAGGCCACACATAGAATACGCCTGTTGGTGACAATGACAACGTTCACTTAGAGCAGAATGAAGACTCACAGAGCGGGACAAATGGATGCTAGATTGAGTAAATCTAATGTGAGGAGACATAGTAGTCTACTGAACAGTTTATATATATGGATTGAAAAGAAATGACTAAGCAGTGGAGTAGAATGGAAATGAAAAGAATGCTTAGTCATTGGAAGGGCGCAGGGCACGGGAGAAGTAGGAAGACTAATGCAGGGAAATAGAAGCCCCAGGGTATGGGGTACGGAATGCATTAGGAGATTGCAGAATGAAAAAGAAGCCCTGGGGTACAGGGCACAGAATGGAAAGAAGCCCTGGGATACAGGGCACGAGACAGAATCTATAGGGTAAAGGGGAGATTGGATCAGGGAATGTTACCTGGAACAATCTGGACTAAAAGTACAAGGAAAGAAATGGAGCATGGGAGTGTTTGAACGTGCGACTTTATAAGAAAGCAAGAAAAAAAGATAAAAGATAAAAGAAAAAGAGAGATCATAACAGTGATGGCATTGGCAATGATATCGGTGATCTTAAAGGCTTTGTTGAAAGTGAGGATGAAATCTGTAAAGGTTCCCAGAGTGACCTGGGTTCCAGACATGGCCTTGATATGGAATGTGGTAGCCCAGTTCACGGCCATTCCCTTAGTCATATAAGATAAAGCAAATATAATTTACTTAGCATTGTCATCATAGACATTGCAGTTAACATGGAGGTATAACCAGACTGAGTTGATCCAGTTGGCTGTGGTGATCGGGGACCCATCATAGTGTTCCAGGACCACAATATGAAGTTCAGTGGGTTTCATGGAGGACATGGTAGGGGAGGGCAGTGGATAGATAGGGAAAAGTGGAGGTTAGGTGGCGATGGGAGTTGGAGAGGGTGGTGTAGGTGTCCTCAGGAGGCAAAGTGCAGTGGATAGGCCATGCACAAGGTCAAGGATAGGGTCAGGGGCCCTAAAGTGTGGGTCAAGGCCGATGTTTAGATTATCAAAATCAGGAGTGTCCAGAGTGGGGTCTGAGTGAGACTCTGGGGTTTCCTCATGGTCAGAGAGTTCTTCGCTAGCAGTGTTGTCACAGAAGGCCCTTCACCAGCTGTAGTTGTCAGTGGATATGGTGGGAGACTATACTGGAGATAGCTCCTAGTAGATATTAGATCTTTTGTTATGCTTGACCTGGGTAGAGGCGAGCATAGACTCAAAAAGTGAGGGATGTCCTACCAGGTAGGACTGAAGGCATGTCAGCAAAGGCGATGTCGAGGGACAAAAGTTACCCTATAGTATAGGGTCAAGGGTTCAAATGAGAGTTCAACAAGGAATGGCCAAACATAGTATTGGCATGTGACCGAGGCAAGGGATAAAGGCAAAGGCAAGGATGCTCACTGAAGAGCAGGCACTCAGAGAGGACAATTGAAGGTTAGATTGAGTAGATTTAACATGAGGAACACAGTAGTCTACTGGAAGGTTTATATACAAAAAGGAGACTGAGTGACTAAGCGGTGGAATGGAATGAAAATGGAAAGAATGCCTAGTCACTGAAAGGGTACAGGGCATGGGAGAAGTCAAGAAGACTGATGCAGGGAAAAGAAAGCCCTAAGGGTTTAGGGTATGGAAGGCATCAGGAGTGGGGTAAAGGGTAAAAGCACAGATCAGGAACCACTAGGGTTTGGGGTGTGGAATGGAAGAGAACCGCTAGGGTTCAGGGTATGGAAGCAATAAAGATTGGATTGGGGAAGATCCCAGGACAATCTACAAAGGAAAGAAATAACAGAGAATAAGTGAGACATGGGAGTGTTCGATCGCACATCTTCATAGAGAAGGGAATGTAAGTAACAGAATGGAAAGCACATAAGGAAAAGAGAAGAAAAGAAAAGAAAAGAGATATTGTAACACATTGTGTGATATTAAGGCTTTATTGTTTCACCAAGGCTCTGACAGATCAGTTGTAGTGGGCTTGGGCTTTTGGTGTAAGCCTGGGTCAAGGTGATCATGATGAAGTTCTACCAAGACTCAGAACTTTCAAATTCAATTTTCATCATACATGTCAGACCTTCAAATCAACACATGACTACTTAGGGGCTCTTACCCTGACTTGGACCATGGCTAGTACCATTGACTCAGTTGTGCACTCACAGCTGAATAACATCACAGTATATGGAACTACCTACAGGATGATCTTTCATTGTTTCATAATGGGATATTCAAGCTGATTGGTCCCGGTCCCATGATGAAGTGCCATCCCCATCCAGCACCTTGCTTGACTTCATGTATGGGGCTGCTGTTGTCAAACACTGGAAGTGTGATGGTCTATGTGACACACTGGAGAAACAGTTCAGAGATAGCTTCAGCAAAGTCCTAGCTGAAAACCCAAAACATTCTGCTGCCCCTGAAGACAATGACTCAGTTATGTCAGCAGGTTTGCTGGAAGCCATGGATAATGTCCCTCTTCTGTCAATGCTGCTGAGGGGCACTACATCTCAAATGATGGCTGCAGAAAGGGAGAAATGGAACAAGGAGAAAGAACTACATGCTCAAGAACAGAGTAGGGAGAAGGTACAACAGTGGCTGAACTCAGATCATCTGTGAGTGCTTTTATCAGATGCCTGGTTCCTGAGTAGGGGACTAATGATGTGACATGGACAGAAGCAACAAGGCTCCGACTCCTGAGTTTGTCATTTGTGCCATGTTGAAATGTGTTGAGAGGTTTCCCACTGTTTTTCATAATGACCAACTGTGTAAATTATAAAGATCACCTCATGTTGTCAAATCCATCACCTTTTTTCATGCAGGGTTGATTAACCACCTTTCCTTGTCCTGCCTGGGGCTGCTTACATCTCCACACACCAGAAAGTGTTCATCAAAGGGAACTACGACACTCAAAAGAGTACTTCATACTTCAAATGCCATCATCCAACTGACCATTGTGCACTTAGCAACTAAGATGATACGTCCATTGGTGTATGGCCGCTGGCAACGAGTACATCTTCAGCCGCCGACCGTCGCGCTGCGCGTTCCGCAGCCTGTGCTTGTAGTACTTCGACTTCCTGCCGTAGCTTCGTCTACCAAAGGATCAGCCATGCCGGCACGGTGCGTCGTTGTTCGGACCCACTTACCACTTTGGACTCGAGCTCGGCCTTGTCAAAGATGGAGTATGCGCGGGGTGGCGGCGGCGGCGTCACGAGAGCACCTTGCCATGTCGTGAGTGCTGTACAAGGATGCTTGGTGATTGAAACAGTTACCAAAGGCGGCCCTTTTGAAGACCTCTTCCATGAGTTCGTGGTTGCGTTTATACCGTGTCAGCGCGAGCGTCCGTGTCGATATCATCTCGAACTCGTCTTAAAGGCACCAAGAACGTAAGAGATGCCCCACACCAAAAACAACAAGTTTGTCCCACCTGCAGAGTCGTCGTCGTCCAATCGAGGTGGACCGGGCCGTTGCTATAAAAGTCCAATGTTCCTTATCAGCTTACAAAAGCGCGGTCAAAATGGAAGCGAAAACGCACTCCTGCCATGCTCCCACTTTGCTCCCGCGCACGTTCTCGTTCCCGCCGTCTTTCTAGTGACTCCATGTTGCTGTTCTGTTGTGCCAGCATGGCTTGCGGCGTCATACCTATCCCCTGCGGGCTCATACCCATGGCTTGGGGGTTCATGCCCTGCGGCGCCATGCTCATTCCTGCTTGAGGGCTCATGCCTATTGGGCCTTGGGGCGGAGGGGGACCAGCGGAAGGTAGATATAGTTTTTGTCCAGCCTTGTCGCCCATGACATACACGGGAGGCTCAGTGATTTGACGGAGCGGGTATTGCCGCACGGGCGAATTCAGCAGCGAAGGAACGATCTCTGCAAGTGTATCAGTATCGAAGTGGAAAGCAATAAAAAGCGTCTATAACGTGGCTCGTGCTGCGCAGAAAAGTCACTGTGCTCGCAATGCATGATCACACGGTGCTGATGGGGTTAAGCAGGACAGGGAAGATGTCTGGCTAGCTAGAAACTAAAAGAAGAACCAAAAAAAAAAAAGGTTATCCTCCAACCGTCGTGGAATATGTAAAATTATTCCGTGCGATAAAGAGTGAGAATGTATGGGGTATCTGAAACACGGGACGTGATGGAAAAACAGAAATGTGCCTAGACTCACGTATCACTGGTCCACGTGTGTAATGCACGAGCGTGATGTGTGGATGGCCACCCTTAATGAGGCGGTACCGACGTCGGAGGCGCCACGCGTTCGTCTCTTGCGTTGGCACGAATCCATACTTTAGCTCCATGATTTCGATTTCCTAATCAAAAGAGCGCTGCAAGTTAACTCATATGGCTCGGCGGGGATGTGTAGGGGGCAAGACACATACACGATTGCCGGGTGTCGGGAGTGCGAAGCGCGTTTCTTGGTCTTGGTAACGAATACCGTCATTTGGGAATTGGGCGGGATTGGGGAGGAAGATAAGCACGACTTGACCCTCTGAAATTAAAACCGACACATCAACACTCCCATTCAAGTTCGTGCCGCGTGCTGGCGTACCAACAGGCTTGTCAAGAAATGTCCATGAATAAGGAACGGTGAGGGATAGTTGTGCAGCACGAGCAAGCATGTTTACTGCAGCTTCGACAGCCACGTTTGCGTGAAGCCCAATATTTTCTGGAAAGCGAAGGCATGGGGCATCGGGATGGGGTTGCAATTGTTGGAAGGACATTGCAGCAGGGAATTTGAAGTGGTTATCTTCCTATTCCGGATACCCTCCAGGGCGGTTGTTTGGATCGGAGGCTCATACCAAACAAGCACATCCTGTCACGTGATCAAAGGATAGCCTTTTACTGCGCACATTTGGCCAATTTAATTTATCCATGCAATTTTTTCTTCGTAAAAGATACAGCGTGCTAAGCAATTGAAGCAGAGTTTTATGAAACAATTGATTCGTTTACTCCCCATCAAATACATCGAAGGGCAATTTCCAGCCCTTGCTAGGATTGACGACACGCTTGGGCGGGTGCGAAGCAGCAGCCTTTTCGAGTTTCTCAAAATCCTCTTGAGGAATCTCGAAGACTAGAAAAGGTGATCAGTCTTTCCTTCTTGATTCATACACGTTATGAGCGAAACTCGCCGTCAAAGTTCTCGACGATCCGAGAAGGTGTCACACTCTTAGGGAGAACGACCGTCTGAAAACCAGCAGTCAGGCTCGTCTGAAACGTCGTGTGATGGTACTTACTCCACGCTGGACGTGCCACGATATTATCACTTGCGCAGGAGTGACTCCAAGTTTGCAAGCAATGTCTTTTACCTGGGAATATCCAGTGAAGATTCGGAGATATAGGAGTGGGCGAGAATCACGCGTACCTCAGGAACAGTGAGACTCTCCCTGACTTGTTTGCTGCTACCGAGTGGCGAGTATGCCTCCAGCAAAAGGCCATTCTCTTTCGACCACTGAGTAATATCATGAGTGCAACAGTCTAGAAACGACGAATATATGCTACAAAACCGACCTTAAGGAGCTCAGGTTGTGGGTTCCAGAAATTAAGCTCGACCTGGTTGACCGCCGGCTGATACTTCAAGGTGTTGGATGTCAGATTCCGAACCCTGTAAAATAAAGGAGGATGTAAGGATACCACAAACGAAGAACTGCGTCGACAAACCGTCGGATGTTGAAACTGGGTGAACATGTATTGAGCGAGCATTCAGAAGGTAACAGTGTAGTGCTTACTTGCTAATACCGATGTTTCTGATCTTGCCTTTGTCAACCAATTCCTCGAGTTTTTGCCAAGTCGGATAGGGATCCGCAGTGAGATCCTCATCCAAGATATTGTTTCCATCCTTTTTGAATGCGACAGGCCTAACAGCTCTAGCGTCAAAAAAATGTACGTGGCAGACAACACACACTGAAATACCAATGGATCAAGTACAAGTCAAGATACTCAGTGCCGAGCTTGGAGAGTGAATCGTCGAGAACAGGTTCGATGTCTTCGGGGGCATGAAAGTTGTTCCAGAGCTAATAGACGAGATCTAATCAATACATCTGAGATGCGGATGAAAGAGTAACGCGCCTTGGACGTTAGCCAGAGTTGTTCACGTGGTACATCGCTCTCTTTCAGAGCTTGCCCTACTTCGGCTTCATTCTGGATAAATTATCAGGACTGTCGTCGAGCTTTGTGTGAAAGGGGTACAAACCCTATAAATCCACGCTCCGTCGATGTGTCGATAACCCGCACCCAGTGCCGTCTGGGGCCCTGAGCACCGTATGAGAAAAGTGTATAAATCAACATACCTTGACAGCGTTGCCAACTTCGCCTGTTCCAGCCTGCCATACACCTGTGTGACGAAAGTGAGTTCACACGATTAGCATGTCATAAACCCCTCTCCTACCGAGAGCGACAGAGGGGATCTTGTCTCCAGATGGCAACGTATAGTGAGATGGGAGCCTCGTCAGATTGCTCTGATTCCTTCGTGGGCCATAACACGTTATCCAGAAACCTCTGGAGCGTGCGAGTCGTGCTGCAGAGAATGAAGCGTACATGAGAGCGGCGAAGGAGAGAAAGTAGAGAATAAGCCTCTTCTTTCCAAGAGGTTTTCTGCGGTGAATAAAGTGCCTTCCTTCGTCGTCTCCGTCGACAGTGGAAAGCGGTTCGTAACGTGGTGGGAAGGCCATCGCTCAGGTGTTTGGGCAACAGGCAACGATCATGGGTTTCTTGCTGATATATTGCACGTGACCTTGCGTCAGCGATGTGCTTTTAAAATTATAGGAGTTCCTTGAAATTAACGAGCTCTTAGTCAATTCGGCATTAGCCGTGAGATAGGACAGCTTTGCCACCGCGAAGTCATTGCAAAATTTCCACTAATACCAGTTGAATTTGTTGTCAACCATCTCAATGCAAGTGACATTCGGAGTACCACCGTTCGAACTATATGAGACCAACCATCTTCCACTCCAGAACACGCATGTATACCTACACCGACACACGGACAAGGCTGCAAACGAGATGATGAGTCCTCTGTCAAGATTCAGCCATCAGAAAACTCACAATTGACGAGCAGCCTGTCGTCGATTAGCAAGTATGTGCTGTTGCACTGACAGATACCGGCGGGTTGTGACCAGACACAGTCGACGTCCGCCGCTCAAAGTCTTTCTCTGTCAGTAGCTGGCCGTGAAGAATTTTGCCCATGTGCGTTTGTGCAAAGGGTAGTCCTCGGTTCCGAACGGCGAGCAGTGCCCACACAGCAGGCAACGGCGAACCCGAGAACCTGATTTCGTTATCTTCGAAACTGCCAGGGATGTTGAATAGATTCCACTGGACTGCTCCTTCGTTCAGCGATTTCGTAGGTATGTCGAGGAAACGACATAGCCGGAGGTACGATTGATAGTCTCTCAGATAGAGCTGCCCAGCGAACGCGTTCAACTGGTCGATCAGAGCCCAAGGTGGAGTCCAGTTAGAGCACAGGGGTGGGATAGAATACAATCTGAGATCGTCGGATGGTTTCATTCGGTGGGACGTGCGCGGTGCGTACATGTGAAGGTGGACGTATTTGCTTGTCCTGATGTCTGGCATTAGGCTGTTGGCCTCGAATGGGCTAATGAGCACGAGTAGTTGGTCGCGGTCCCTCAGCTTTTTACGGGAGAGAATCCACTGGACAGGTCGAAGATATTGATCCAACGTCCCTCGAGTGGACTCGGGGTCGATTGTCCTGCAAAAGTCTGCCGTCGCCAAAATGAACGGACTCCAAACGTCTGCTTCGCGCGTAGCCGCAGAGCTCTGTTCGAGAGTTGTGAAGACAGGATGAAAGGCACTGTTCGCCTGTAGTAGAGGCATCTCTCCAGTGTTCACAAACTTGACGACGTCTGGATGAAGGTAGTGTTTCGCCGGTTTTGCCTTGGGAGGAAGCTCCACTTCTCGTTCACGCTCCCGCTCGCGGTTGACTTCCTGTTCCTGTTCTTCTTCCATTTGTCCGTTGGAAAGCGATAGAACTCCAAGGTCTTTGCAGCGTTGGCGGATGTCCCGATCCAGCTCCGATAAAGTGCTCAAGGCACTTTTCGTTTCACCTGAGGGTGCATAGAGATCAGCTAGCGTTTTAAGTTCTGGCTGAAGCCATGCATCTGACAGCTCATCTGGCCCGAGCTCGCCATTGCAAAAACGAGTCCAAGCGTTCGACTTTGATTTGTGACTCATGCCTTGTTGTGCCCAGTAAGGAGCCCGCTGCTGTATATCCATCCATGTCTCGTGTATTGCCCAGCATAAAATGTCGGCGCCAGTGAGGCGGGCGTTCGTATCTTTCTTTCCGGCCACCGAACGAATACTCAGATCAACCTCGAGTGGCGCGAAAAACATGACTGAGTGACCATGTCCCAGCTTGCGCATTCGCATACAACCTGAAGCCCACACCGCGTGAGACCCATTAAGCGCATATCAGTGCCAGAACGGACCTTGCACCAGTTGATCTTTTGTGACCTTGGGACCCAGTGTGACAGCTGCACGGGAGCCGACGGGGAGTTTGATGTCGGTGCCCCTTGTATGAGCATGATCCAAATAGACCACACAACGGTCTAACTGCTCAGAAAGCGGGGATGACCGCATTGAATGAGTGGCGCCGCTTTTTGTGATCACCATCAGTTCATCATTCTCGTTGAAATAGACGGCACCGGCAGTATCGCGAGCGATGTCAAGCCATGCTGTAGCCACTTGGCGATTGGAGAAATCGAGTATCTGTGCGCCAACGTCCAACAGAACACGGATGTTGGGCTGTTGGATAGCGACCATTTGGAGGAATCTAAGCGTGGTACATTGTTCCCCATTCCCGTGAGTTACCATATAATAGTCGTTTTCGGGCCGAAGAAGATATGCGAGAACCCTGGCGTTGGTTCCTTGTTGGTGGTCAAGATCACGCTGAGCAATAGATGTGGGTAGCAGCAATCGGCTATCGTTCGTACCCGAAAATCCTGATGCTTAATTCAGCAACCGAATAAAACAACACTGGAAGAGCTTCAGATTCAATCACCAGTTATAATATTTTCGTGCTTCTCTGCTAAGTCCCAACTAGACACAGAAAGTTTCCAAGGAAATTCCTTGGCTTCCATCGGGAATACCACTCGCGTGAGGTAGAAATCTATGGCTGCCTGATTCTGAGTAAAAAGTGGGAATATCACCTTGTCCCATTGTTCCGATGACTTGAGGTTAATCTCGCCGAGTTCCCGAAGCGAGTCGGGCACTGACCCGCAATCAAACTCTTTGACCCAAAGTGCATATTCCATGGACGGATCATCCTGGTCTAGCAGAATTTCGAAAGAAACTCTCAGCTGCTCCTCGGTGAGGCCGGCATAGTAGTAAGATAGGCATGTAAGAATGATAGTGACATCTGGATGGCTGAACTGGGTGTTGGGTGCAGGCACGTCTTTGGCGCGATATGGAATGGCAAGCATTCTAGAAGTTGAGTGGAGGAATCGTGACCGTGGGTCAAGGCCATAGTCAACACGCCATCTCCGCTCCACAAGAGCAAACGACAAGATGTTATAGGCCAGGAGACCACGGAGGAGGAGTAGGCTACTCCACAGATGACTAGGCTGAGAACCCTTGGCATACTCCTCTACCATCTTGGCTGTATCGAAAAGGACGTCCTTCTCAGATATGAAGCTACGAATCGCACGGTGCAACGTTGGGGAAACATGTCGAAAGTTGAACTTGGTGAGCTGTCCATCCATTACGTCTTCCACTATTGATAATATCAGACGCTGACCAAGACCGGCGGCTCGCACTGTACGGAGACGTGGAAATGACCCGGGTGGGCCACGATTACACCCTATGAGGCTAGGAGCAAATGTGGAAAGGAAATACGCGTGGCTCTTCACAAGCCGAAGGACCTGCTGAGTAATTGTCCATCGGTCAGGGTACCCGTCCATGTGCTGCTGGAGGCCGATCGTGTAAATCATTTGGAACCGGGGATGAAGGATCTCGTCGCTCTCGTCCAGAATATCTCGAGCATGAGAATAAATCCACTTCTGAAGGCTCAGTAACTTGGAAGCGTTGTCCGAATCCCCACATGCATCCCTACCACGTTCATCATGATACTTGGCCCACGTAGTGCATGTTTTGCTCAAGTGGTCAACTTGTGACTGGCTGGGCGATCGAAAGATGTGACCCACAAGGCTGTGTTTCTGCAGCTAGGGCTCAACATTTAGCTGAGCGAACGATCATCGACATAATTTTTATGCTCACCGATTTGAACGACAGGGCTGTTGTGATATGCTTGCAAATTAATTTCTGATGCTTCCGTAACTGGCCTACCGCGAGTTTTCCTTTGCGTACTTGCTCCTCCACGCTCATCAACTTGAGTGACATGATGTGCTCGGGTTGAACAAGCAGGATCCCACGTTCAGCCATGCATTGAGACATGATCTTGTGTAGCTGATCAATTCGAATGGTGCCATCAGCGTCGACGGGGGAACGGCAGAAGGGCAGGTGGTATATCGGCCTATTAACGAGCCCGCCAAGACGAGTAACTAGTAATTCGAACATTTGGACCGTCAACGCCTTTGGAACAATGACGCGGACAAGCTGTTTTCCATTAGCGAGAGTGGCGGCAACAATGGGAGTGATCACAGATGATTTCCCTTCGCCCATGTTGACCTGCATCACAGTGTTTCCTCCGGATTGGGGGGACATCATTTCCATTGCTATTTCTGCCTGAATGCGACGAATGAGAAAGTTTCCTTGAATCTGACCCGGTCGTCAGCAAAATTAATAGAGACAACTACACGAACACCAAAAACACACCTGAATCAACAACCATTCTGGGTAGTCTTCAGCTTTCCACCCGTCACATCCCTCGTTTTCTAATTCCTTTGAAAACTCTTCTTCTTGACCATCCAAAGAAAACCGAAGCAATCTCCGGGCACGCTGAACATCCAAAAGCAGCAAAGCCAATGACACCAAGCATTTCCTCCAACGTGGAGGGACATCAATCTGTGAGATAGGTGCGAGATATCGCAAGAGGATATTTGCTATAATCGGGGGCCATTGACCAAATCGATTGAGTGCTTGTTCATGCGGATCGGTCGTTGGACCCAAACTCTTCGTGAGAATTTCCAGAGCTTTCAGATAGTTGTCCCTGCACTGTGCATAATATTTCTCAAGTGCCTTGATGCAGTTCTCCCCCACCACTCTGCGAGACATTTGAGAATCCCCATGAGCACGTTGTGCGCTGATGTTGAGGCTAGTGACATATTCCCGTTGAAATGAAGGGTCGGATTTACTCAGCAGTAGAGAAAGTAGCTGATTCACTTGGGGAATATCATCCAAGGATGTCTTGTGGCCGTGGCAAGGCAAGGTGCAGCGGCTTGGTAGTTCCGGGGCTTGTCGATTAGAAAAGAGCCGATCTAGTGTGACCCTCCACGATGTATGATCATCTGATATGTATCGTGGGGATGAGATCGGGTGTGGAAGAGTGGGTAGTCCAGGTTCTGCGGGGACGCGTGTGGTGAAATAGCTGCCGTGCTCATAATTGAAGTCTTCCGCAGGGTTTGACCCAGCGGTATGCCATGGAAATAGGTGTGCAGCTCGTCGTGCATCACACTTATCGTCGAGACTGATCTCGCTTCTCTCCCGAGAGTCTTTCCAGTAATACCTAAGTTGGATTTCCTTGTACGCAATGTTGAGTTGAGGATATGATGAAGTCCAGTTGTGGTCGCCATCGAGAGCTTCGAGTCTCATGACCGAACGACACCTGGCCGATTGTAAGAGACAGAGTGCTGCCTGAGCGCCAGTTTTTCTCGTCAGTGGATCAGGCCTATGAGAGCTAGTCGTGGCATGCAGATAGGCAAGATATCGCGTGCTTCCCAAGCTGCCATTCCCTATCAAGCAACCTAGTTCGGTATCCACGTTGTAGGTATAGTATAACGGTTTATTAGGTCGAGTATAACCATGAGGCGTGATGTTAACCAAGCCTGGATGATCGGCATGCCTTCGGGGAAAACCATTCGGTATGAGGACACGTCTGGGGATAAGTTCCTCTGGAAGATGGGCTTTCGGCCGGAGAATAATGAGGCTCTCTAAACCAAACAGTGTCCCAACACATCGATTCTCGTCGTAGACCATGTCCTCGAAGTCATGGGACTCTAGTTCTCCCTCCCCATTCACGAAAAATGATAAGCCGTAGCAAGGCAATGCGACAGACAATTGTAGCACTGGTACGTGGTGGGGAGAGCCAAATATGGGAGACGTCGTAATTTGGAGATTTTTGAACATGTCCTCGGGGTTGAGACCCTGGAAACATTGTGATACCATGTCCCACGTTGGACTTCGGATGTCGACAAGGGTCTCACGACCTTTGTACATATGATATTGCCCAGACGTGCAATCAATCCTCCACTTCTCTGAGGATTCTTCCCAGAGCTGTTTGAGGGGATATATCTCGAGGAACTTTGTGGACAGATTCAACCAGTGAACATGACCCTCGATGAGCGCTGGCGGAAGGTCTTCCTCCAGTATTCTCGAAGGAATCAGCTCGAGGATCTCATTCGTTTGATTACATTGCGCTCGAACCACCAAATTGTCGTCCCGCAGCGAAAAGTGCACCTGTGTGTATTTGAACGTTGAACTTCATGATTATATCATATGGGATTGGCACACAAACCTTATATTTGCACGTCGTGGCAAAGGTCGTGAAATCCATTCCTGGGAGATTAGATGGTATGACAAAGCAGCCTTGCTGCAAACGACAGTACTTTAGGAACACACGTTAATATCAGAAACTGCAGCAAGTACATACATTACGAAAAATATGTTGGCATTCTGAAGAGTCGCCAATCGCACGCGGTAATCCACCCAATGGTTGTCCATCCAGTCGAAGTTCCCCGTTGAGCAGGTTAAGGTACACTGTTTGTGAGTGTTGGACTCCGATCTCGCATGTGCATGTGAGCCACCGAGCATTTGGATACTCCAACCGCACCCATCTGTGTGCACTTGGCTTGTGGCTGGGGAAAATCTTGCTAACTGCAAGATCGACAGCATAGTCTGACGGATTGGAGAGGATTACGTCCCCCAAGATCCTCTCGAGCGCGAGCGCGAGTCGATGGTCTCGTTGGAAGAGCAGTTGTGAATACTCAGTGTCGTCTGAACGCCGGCCCTCTGGATATTCATCATCAATGTTTTAAAGAGTTAACGTTAGCTGAAATTGCCAGTACTCGACATTCAGGAATTAGACGTACTCTCGGGACGGAGTGCATTGATGAAGAAGGCACAAGAAAGCAGAGCATCAACATCCTCTGCAGAATGAAAGAGCTTGGGGAGAGTAGCGAGATCAACATCAAACGTGCTTCGACAAGTGGCAGCCATGTCATGCAGGAGCTGTCTGCGTTCTTTGTTCATAGGTGCCATTGCCAAGTTGTACGATAGCTCCTGCACCCAGCTGAACGTTTTCTTGCGCACGCTGCGAAGAAGCACAATAGCCCGCTCGAAAATGCGTTCGCTGGGGCTTGATGCAAGCACTCGAGTGAGTAAGAGCGAAATGGTATTCATCATCACCGAGTCGATCGAGCCCGTTCCGACATCCTCAAACAAACTCTGGAGCTCGTCTAGAAGGGCATCGCAAAAGGACGAGTCTTGAAGCTCTTTGTGCCAGGTCCATGTCCCCGTATCTGGATCGAGCGGTCCGACCTGAAAGGCGGCCTGGGCAAGGAGGTAATGAACCTCGCGACGACGGAAGTTGAGAGTTCTGCTGCGCAGCCCATACAGGATGTTGAGCCATTGGAGCGAGCCACCACTCCGCAAGTGTCCAAACGCAATGAATTCGTCGAGCGAGAGGTCCGCGGGACAGTCCGCTTGAGCAGCCAAGACGTCGTTGGAGGTATGAGAGGTATAATCCACATATCTATTCAGGCGGTAGACTTCGTACCCGTGTATGAAGCTTGGCATATTCGACTCAGTTGGCACCCATCTAACGAAACCGTGGCGAGATTGGGTCACATAACACAATGTCAAGTTGTTTCGAAATTGCGATTCCTCTGGATTATAAGCGAATCGGATCTGGAAAGCATTTCGTGGCATTTCGTGCTCGACGAAGTAAGGTTGGAATGCAGGAGCACGCGCAAGTAGATCGACTTCCTTCATCCCCAAATCCAGTCGAAAACCATCACGAAGAAAACGACATGCCTGAATTCGGGCGGTGACGGAACGCCAGCTACGAACACACGGCGGGCATTGCAGCTCAAATACCACAACCTTGGCGTGCAATGGCAAGGCGGGCAACGGTGATTGGGGAGCCTTTTCCCCCGCAGCTAGCCCGGGTCGTCCTGATAGCTCCTGTTGACAACGTTGACCTTCTCGACATCCATCATAGACACGTGCGACACTGGCAGGTCCCTGGTCCGGACCAGCACGTGCCGCGACCATTACATCTTCTTCAATGCGGGCCTTGAGTTGCTGAAGACGCAGGGATTGGTCGTAATAACGGACTGCGAAACTGTCATTGGTGAATTCATTCGAAAGCACCGACCATTCCGGACGTGAACGAGACTGGCGTAAAGAGAGGTACTGGCATGCACGAGAATGGCGGTGGAGGCTTGTTGTCTTGCGCAGGAACAGCTTTTCCAGGAAAGATATTGGAATTTCAGGGGGATAGTCGGCGAGCATGGGAATCTCCTGCACAGCTAGCTTGTCGAGGGCAACAAAGAGGTCAACCACAGTCAGGGACATGATGGAGTAAGCTTCTGGGTTTTCATTCTGTCGCCAGCTCGCACTTGTGATATATTTATCCATCAAGATCTCGAGTTGTGTGCATGCCTCCTCTGCATTCGTGACCGAAGCGAACCATTCATCAAGGCCCTGCTCAACTGATTGCTCGACGTCATAG
>JBBPUO010000068.1:0-58682 GCA_038094755.1 Caloboletus firmus | reverse complement strand
GTCGCCAGCTCGCACTTGTGATATATTTATCCATCAAGATCTCGAGTTGTGTGCATGCCTCCTCTGCATTCGTGACCGAAGCGAACCATTCATCAAGGCCCTGCTCAACTGATTGCTCGACGTCATAGAGTGTGAGGTGAGGGTCAACGTGATACGCTTCTTCAAAAAAGGCCCCATTCGATGACAAGAAATCATTGATGGTCCCACGGCGACGATGGTTGGGATGAAAGAGAGTACTGAGCGGTTCACGGCCACGATTTGCGAGAACACTGCAAATGTATTCACGACTGTCCATGAGTGAGAGCCGTGTGTCTCTTCTGAGTTCATCCTGAGAAGGGTTTCGAAATGGGAATTGGCGGGGGCTCGGCCGCTGCCACCTGTCGTCGAGTATCTCTCCGAGACAAGTGCATGTCTTCAGTGCCATTTCGGAGAGCCAGTTGGGGGTAGAGGAGCGAAACTTGCTTAAACGTCGGAGTATTTTGCATGACATCAAATGAAGCAGATCATTGGGGAGATATGTATTGCTCCCATCCCTTGCGAGAGTGCATATGAAGAACAAGATGAACCGTTTGTAGGAAGCACATCCAAGAGGAGAACGATCGAAGGACATCTGGATTGCGACCCTGATGAGAAGCCAAAGGGATGAGCGACGCCAAACAACTTGGTTTGGGCGATAGCCTTTTTGCCGCTGGACAACGCCGTCGCGAATGTGCTTGGTGATGCGAGGAACATCGGCAATGCAATCAACACTTCGCAGGATGCCAGTACGCAGTGCAGTAACATAGTGCAGATGGTCCGGGAGAGGGAGATGAACACCCGAGTTGACACCGTAGGGATGAGAGAGAAAATTGGCTAGTTCGAATTGGAAACCCCCATCGTCAAACACTTCGTTTGGCGTCTCGACAACCGACCCAGGATACGAGCATAGAAGAGACCCTTCCGTCTTCTCTTTGGCATCACTGGGAAGGGACACCTTGAATGACTCGAGCAGTGTACTGTGCTCCAGCTTCGTGAGGACAACCGCAGCATTTTCAGGTCGGATGAAAAACGCAAGAATATCTATAGATTGTCAGTATGGATCTATAGAGAACGCGTGAGCGTACCTCCTATTCGCATTCCGCGTAGCTGGGAAATAACGTGGCCTCTGTCCAGGTGCTCAGAGTGGACGGACGCTTGCAAGTTGTCTAGCATCCTTGTGATGCAGGGCCACTGGGGCTCAGCGGTGCCGTTAACGTGTGCGCCATAAGCATGGGCAGCAGCGCACACTGCACGAGCTAGTGTAAGGTCATTCTCTAGGGTATAGTCGTTGTCGTCGGGAACCTGGACAGGAACAAAAACGTGGATAACAGCATATTCGAACGATTTTGGAGTATGGACGAATGCCAGTGAGCTCATTGTTCGAAGTCAAGAGGTTATCAGCGGTAGACGTGGTCGATATGAGTGTATTCGGGAGAGAATGGGCAGGGATGCGCGTAGGGTTTGTTAAAAGACTGTGTCACTTCATCGAGTCCCTCTCGCCGTTTTTCATCTCGCGGCTCTCGCCGCCATCAACTGTACAGTTCAAAACAATACATAATCTTGTAGTGTGTCCTCGAGAGTCGGCCGTCGAGCCGTCGATAGATCTAATTAATACATCTGATATTCAGATGGAAGAGCAACATGCCTTGGACGTTAGCCAGAGTTGTTCACGTTGTACGTCGCTAGTGGATGGCGAAGAGCGGATTCCACGCTGACTAGTTCCGGGGTGATGCTACATGGAAATGCAGAAGTGCAGGCTGGATCCGCAAGGACCAATGTTTGCTCGTCTGGCCTAAGTATCACTGGCCAGCGCCGCTGAGAAGGAAGGCCCCCTTCTCCCCACTCGCCACTTCCCATGGTTTAAGCCACCAATCTTGCGTCGGGTCGTGCCTTCGCATACCAGTTGTCCCTGTAGATCATCGGTGATAGGTCCCTGTTCCTATATACCCTGGTCGTCCCTGTAGTTCGTCGATATACCCACACTCCTCTACAAACCAGTCGTCCCTGTGGGTTGTCAGCCCACTCCCTCGCATCCTATAGATAGTAGTTCACCTACACAGTGCTGGATGTTGGCATCCCTGTTTTGTCTGGCACTCCCATTTTGTCAGGTATCTTGCCATTTTTCATCTTGCGGCTCTCGCCGCCATCAACTGTACAGTTCAAAACAATGCATAATCTTGCAGTGCGTCCTCGAGAGTCGGCTGTCGAGCTGTCGGTAGATCTAATCAATACATCTGAGATTCAGATGGAAGGGTAACTCGCCTCTAGACTCGGTTTCTAGATAACGTGCTATGACCCACGAAGGAACCAGAGCAACTTGGCGAAGCTTCCATCTCACTATACGTTGGCGACGTACCACGTGAACAATTTTGGCTGACGTCCAAGCCCGAGCGTGCGAGCCGTGCTGCAGAGAGTGAAGCGTAAATAAGGGCGGCGAAGGAGAGAAAGCCTCTTCTTTCCAAGACGGTGAATGAACTGCCCTCCTTCGTCGTCTCTGTCGACAGTGGAAAGTGATTCCCAACGTGGTGGGAAGGCCATCGCTCAGGTGTTTGGGCATTGGGCGACTCAGGCGACGATGATTGGGATGGGTTTCTGTTGATATATTGCACGTGACCCAGCTTGTCTTGCAAAGATTGGGTTAACCATCGGATTGGCAACTTCTTGCTTTTGGACACCTGCACAACTTGCCAACCCGTCAGCTCTTGGCAACTCGTTCGCATTCTCCATGTGCAGTTATCCCCGGAAATCGCGCAAAATGGCTAGCAGAGGCCAACTATGACCAACTTAGAACATGTGGAAAAGATCGTCCAGGGATGACGATATATGGAGTGTCGAGTTATTGGAGGTGCGCGGATACGCGGGCATGAAGGGGAGAATCTGCGCGCCATTCTAGGTTCCCTAAGGGAGTTTCGACATCATGGCATACGTGCAGAGGTACAGTCGACACATGATCGGAGAACTAATAAAATTGTAGGCTGTCCACAGCTCATTTTCACTGGCATCACGAGCTATCAAGGGCTGATAGCATCGTGTTGGCGGCCTCGAGGCAGACGAGCGCTTCAAGTTCTATATATTTGACATCCAAGTAGGGTGTCCTGTTAAGTCCTCCGGAGGGGTGAGGTAATGGTACAGAAAGTCTTTCCGTATCAATGGAGCAGAGCTAGAGCGAAGGTGATTAGCTTGTTAGTTCGAGGGTCAGCATTCCCACCCACTAGGACGATTCAAGAACGGCAAGACGCTCTCAACGGATTTGAACAGCCAACTTGGTCATGGTTCACTAACCATGCCAATGCTGGGGTCGCGACTTTCCCTTGAGGAAAAAGGTTCTGACGATGACAAGTGGAAATTAGTTCCCTCGGGGGACGAGGGATACGTGTCAGTCTTCTCCACAAATCTGAGAAGACAAAACGATGTTAACAGCGTACAGGACCCAGGATTATTCTTGCAGAAAACCTTGCTGGTCTCCTAAATCGGTCGTTCCATCGCATCTGGTCAACCTGTTTAATATATGGAAGTCGAGAATGCGTTCCTTGACTGAGGGTCCACACCGCCACATTACAGATTCCCCCTAGTGCCTTCACGCACAACTGTCCTAAAAGTTGTACGTGTTCGGAGCAGAACACATGTGGGATGCAAGGTTGCCCGTGTAAGGCGCCCGTGGTTTTACCCATTGACGGTTGTAGCGGATGTCCTTCGCCTTGTTTCAAAGTTAAAATCACTCCCGTTTAACGAGTGGTCAGTATAGGTAGGCCAGTTACTTGAGTACCAATCTTTGGAGTGCTTTGAATAAGACCAAGATCCGAATGATAATGCATCGATTTTTCTGTGGGATGTTCATGGCTTGTCAACAATCGGTTAGGTTTTGTCTTTCGTATATTTCCTGTCATCTCCACAAGTGAGTAAGGATATTTGTTGACTTGACGACTCCGAGTGTGTCATATTGCGAGTCACCAGAAATCGACCTGAGATGTTAGGTATGAGGTCCAGATGGACTCCCTTGCTGTTATGGACCTCACTAGCACTAATGAGACTTACATGCGTACGCGCTCGTGGAAATAGTCCTTACATAAGGTTCAGGGCAGATACTCTTAAATTACAAGTTCTCGTAGCCCAATCAACTTGTCTAAGCATATTATCAGCTGAGGGTAAAGCTAGTAGTCTGGATCAAGCAGCACAACGATCCGTAACAATCCGATTTGAGGGTGCCGGTTTCAAGGTGAGGTGTAAATATTGGGGGAGTAAACATGACACAGAGGTCAACGTCGAAAGACTAGTAGTCAACGTCGGTCTTGACAAAAGCGTGCACCGAGACCTGAGCATGAGTTTAGTGGCACTACTCGAGCTATCCGCGCAAATCCGTTGTACCGTAATGGACACGATTCGACGGCGGGACAGTGTCGTAGTCTTGTTAGTAGACATCTATCATCACCGCGATCGTGTCGTCAGGGACATGGTGAAGGAATGATAACTCCCACCAGTTGGAGACACCAAGTGGTTCCTGCCGGACTGATGGTCAGCGACTCACTGACAGATTAACCTCGTTTGGAACGAAGGTCTCGCAGTCGTTGCTGGGCGAGCCTGGGCGAATGAGGGCCCCGTCCAATAGTGACAACTATCCGCTGTTCATTGGTGTCTTTAGTCAAACGCCGTCTGTTAATCGTTGGGGTGAGTCCTGGCAGTCAGTTTCAAACCTTTTGCTGTGGTCGCGGACCAAGTTTAATTTACGGCACAGATAGTGCAAGCCGCAACAACGCGGTTCAACGTTTCAACTGCTGTCATGTCTGACTTGATCTCCACACCATCTCAAACGCAGAGCGCAGTCTCGAATGAGGCTTTCGAAGAACTCATAGATCTCCTTGCATCCGACGGCATTGACGAAAACCACTCAGTAGTTCTAGGGGACCGTGCTCGCACGCAACCAAACGTGGCATTAAGAGATTCATCAGGAAAACTGGATTTTGATCGGATTCGTTTGATGTTTGCAGCGCAAAACGAGACTCATCGCGCTTCCACTTCGCTGGGCCCTTTTTGTGAAGAAAAAAATCGCATGCAGTCCCCAACTGTGCCCGACGAGGACGGGGACAGTGATGATCATTCGCACCGGAGCACGCCCTCGACGGTCCCTTCCCGTTCCAGTTCTATGTCCCCAAAGCCAGCAGAACGCGCAGTTAGTACTTGTCACAGACGTAGCTCGACATTTGGAGATCAACCCTGGGCGGCAATCCATGAGAACGTGGCAGCAGCCAAAGTAATACGTGGTTCTTGTCGCATTTGGGATAAGGTGTTGACAGCGCTTCACAGCAGGACGTGGCACCCGCGTTATTACGCCAACCCCTTTCGTTTGACGAATTGAACGCGGCACTTGCAGGTGCTTATGAAGAGGTGACGAACCTTCGTCAACAGTATGATGAACTGCAGGCCTTGGTTTCCAAGCGCTTGGGAGCCGAAACACGGGATCAAGTCAAACTTGGCATGGTCAATGGACGTGCTGAAACACGGGACGCGGATTCCTTAGCACAACCAAGTGCTGTTGTGCCTCCGGGCCTCCTACGCTCAGATGTGCCCACCAGTATTGCCAGCCTCTCTGAGACCGAAGCGAAGACAGCCTTGAGCGTGAGTCGTCTTACTTCTTGTGTAATTAGTGGTTAAGTGATGTCTTATGACTAGGCCCTTGCGCATTCTTTGAACCTCTCAGAAAGTACTATAGCCTCAATGGCTAATCCCCCGACCTCTACCGTGTTGCAACAGGGTTTGTCCCCTCCAAATTCGACCCGACAGTATGATGTTGCCTCCATCTGTCGTGCAGCAAAGTTCCTTGACACAGTGGACGAACTTGTCTGGCGGCGGGCCTCGAGTCCGTCTGGATCTCGTACACTACTGCCGGTCTTTTCAGAGCAGAACATCGTTGCCCTCGTCGCTCGTCTTGAGCTCTGGGAACGGGTGGTCCGGCGATCGTCAAGGGTTTGAAAGCTGGTTTAATGTCCAATGACATGATTGAAAACAAGCTTGTCCGTGTTTGTGAGGTGAGGTTGGATAAGACCAGTTCATCATCCAATGGGGGGACAACTGGTGATACCCTGCACTTGAGCCTTGTGCTTGTGCCAGCTCGATCTATACCATTCTTTTCATTTGTTGATTAGATATCTGTACTCGTGATCTGTAGGATGGGAGGTCGGTTTGTCTATACTGCACTCGATATATAGTAGATGTTAGCCATCTTTGCTCCCGCATTGTGTACACTTCTGTAGCTAGTAGCCAACTAGGGTGTGTTCCAAATCTGGTAAACCGAGCCGCAGCGTTGCTTGACCGACGACGAGTAGGGCATATGCAGGCGACGATCCAGAGACGCTCCTCGACGTTCACCGCAGCGGCACCCCCACCACTCCAATCCCTCACAGGTGATCTCTTCTCGGATTCGCGCTTTCATGGATACCAGGGACCGAGTCGGAACGTGCGCCTACCTCGCGCGAGCACCAGCGGAGGCGGTACGGTGGCCAAAAGTGAAGACGGCGTGAGGTGTGTGGTCGCCGGAAGGGACTGTTCGTCCAATCATTCATTTCCTGTCCGGTGTCTCCTGATCACTGTGTCCAACAGCCCTGCGCATCCTTCGTTTGTCGGATCCGGAAGACACCTCACCCACGGAGCAAAAGTCGGGTGTTGGATATGGTGGACATCGCATCGACTTGTCGAAGAACCTCTGGGATGGAAGCGGACTCAAGATTGAGAGCGCAAGTACCGATGTTGCGTGGTGTAGCGGCAGTTCGTGTTCATTGCTATGCAACACACTCCGAGGACTCAGAGTTGGCCATAGATTATAACAACAAGATAGTGACGAGCGCTAGGAACGGCGATCTCATCATGTGGGATTTGGAGAAGCCTGGAAGTACAAAGTACGGTAGGTGTTTTTGATTGTCTGCTTCCATGACTAACGTGCCTGTAGAAAGAAAGACGAAGAATCACATTCGCTCTATCCACAAGTTGTCCTGCTCGTCCATAGTTCCGTATTATTGCATCACTGGTTCCGCAGACGGTGACATGCGCATCTGGGTATGTTTGCTCGCCCTTGTCTGTGTGCTGTGCCGATGCCGCGTAGGATTTGCGGGACATGTCGCGTTCAGTGATGAAGATTCATCATCCCACTTCCGTCCGATCCCTCGTCTTCTCGCCTTCCCTCTCCCATCCTTTGCAAGCTGTTGTTGGTCTTGACAATGGTTCCATATACCGCTGGGACTTGCAAATGGGCCAACGTGGTCAGCTAGATCGTTTGCCCGTGGCGCATACAGGCCCCATCCTGGCCTTGGATTGGCGCGCTACCTCTGTCACGAACAAGGGTACGGACAACGTTCTTACGCAGATGGAACAGAGTTGGCTTGTCAGTGGTGGGCTCGATCACACAGTAAAGGTATGTCGCCTTTCTCTTGCTACTACCACAGCTGATGGTGCAAAGGTTTGGGATCTCCCGGGGTCAAGCACCTCATCACACATTGTGAACAAACCAACATATATACTTCACCCTTCATATCCAGTCAGACGTGTTCTTTGGCGGCCTCAATATCCTTGTGAATTGGCACTGGTCTCAAACGCAGAGTTCAGTGGTGGGAGTGGTGCAGAGCTCTTGGCGAGCCCTCGGATGCAGAACGCCACGCCCAGCTTTCTTTCGGCGGCCGCTCCGGTATCTGAAATGAAAGATGCAGAAAGCAAACCTGGCTTGGTAGGCGAAACAGTCGAGATATGGGACGTGCGTCGCGGGTGGATCGCCAAGTGGACCGTTGATGCGAGCGTTTGCGATGGTGGGGTGACTGGTACGCGTTCATCCCTGTCCTTGACGTCGAGCCGATATACAAACCATGTCCAGATACCGTGTTCCGTGATTCTCATGCACTTTTGGTTCAGCATGCGTCTGGAACTTTTGCCCAGATCGACCTGAGACACTCACATCGGCCCATTGATGCAGTACCGAGGGTTGCGTTGTCTTGGAATGTTGTTGGTGGTTCGGAGGGGGCGTTAGCATTCGTTGCCGACAAACGAGGCAAGTGGGAGGTACCTTATGACGATGTGTGAGTTCACTTCGTTCACTTTCCGTGCGTACTCATGGTTTTCCGTCGACAGCCATCCGGATCGGCGCTCGTTACTCGCCGACCGGAAGCGGAGGTTAAAGGTTTTGGGCGACAAGAATTGCGTCCCAGGTCTACAGAACATGGGGATGTATGTCCGCGTACCCCCATCCGAAAACACTGGACTGGATGTGTTCGTGAGACTGGCCAAGGGTTATGTTGTGCCGGAGAAGCCAACCAAGAAGAAAGAAGTCTGTGCTTTAAACGCAGAGGCGAGTGCACGTCTTACAGAATCTCAGGCAGTTTTTCCAAGTACACTGGGGAGCTTACATTTTGTTTTCTTAGGTCGCTATTCAAGCTGGGAACATTCACGCTGCTCAGGCGTGGATCTTGTTGGGATCGCTTTTAACGGATATCGTGCCCAAGTCGGTTACCGCTTTGTCACCAGAACCAAACAGGGTGGACCCATCATATTCGGTCATCCACTCAGCCTCAGCGCCAGGTGCTCTTCCTTCGGTGAATGAAGGCGTGGATGTGCATAGCACTGGATCAGTCTCCAAACCTGCTTCTTACCGTGCCAAGTCCGCCGATTCTGTTGCTCAATCTGCCGCATCACCCATACGCTCTCCATCTCAATCACGCATCAGCCACCATCACAATCATGTACAACCGTCACGTTCTGCGTCGGTCAATGGTGCCAGCCCAGCCTTGTCTACATCCAACGAGGACCGTAAGCATCTACGACATCGTCCCGAAGCCCAACCACCTCCACCCACCAAGCCGCCCCCCAACTCGCGCAACCTGACTCCGGTGTCCTCGGCGTCGTCATCACCACATCATGTCCCTGTCGTACTCCCCTCCGCACCAGCTCTCCCACCCACGACAACAATGACGCCCACCACGGTCATGCAGAGACGTCCCTCCATATTCGTCTCCACTACTTCATCGTTGCATTCGCACGCCCGCCGGCCCTCGGTCTTGAGCCGCGTGACGAGCGCGCACAGCGAGAGCCCGAGCGCAGCGAGCGTGAGCGACAGGAGTCTCCGACACGTCGGCGAAGGTGCCCTCGACGACTCGGACTCGTCAGACAGTGTGGCGAGCGAGAGCGTCATGGACAGCCATGCGAACGAGATCGATCACGCCGAGTCAGCGCCTATGCTGCCTAAGTCGACCGTGAGCAAGGCGCGGAGTCGGAGCGCTGGGCGAACGGGGCCTGCGCATCCGAGTCCGTTGTCGCAGCTCGCGGGTCAGCAGCAGTGGGCGGAAGAAGAGGAGGAGCCAAGTCCGAGGTCGAGTAAACCCCATGTCGAAGACTCCGACGGGAGTCCTTCCCCAGTGTCCTCCGACACGGATGGCGAACGGAGCGAGGACTCGACGGAGGAAGTCCGACATCGTGCGATGACGGCGAAATTGCACTCACAGTCGGTGATACGGTCGAGGTCGCGGAAGAGTTCGGGTGCGTACGCGAGGCGGTTGAAGAACCGGAGTCGGAGTTCGACAGTGGCGTCACTTGCTGCGCCGTTGGCGTCGCCCGGTGGGCCACCGACGAGCTCTCCGAAGCATTCACGTGGTGTGATTGGGGGGAGGGGGAGCCAAAGTAGCGTTGAGACGGTCATTGCTGCGTCAATTCGTGAGCTAGAGAACGACGAGGTGGTGGCAGCAACGGATTCGGACAGGGGTCTTGCGGATGCGGGTGACGAGGAGCCTGCAAGTTGGGCGGAAATGGGTCATCGGCGAAGGGTGGCGGTTGTAGAAGAGGAAGCTCAGCTGCGGGAAGCGGGTTGGCGCGCGCTGCGAGAGGCTCTAGAAGAGTATGCGGATAAGGTTGGTCCTCCGCTTTGCTTGGAGGGGACAGGGTGTTGAAGTGATACGGCCATCAGGGCGATGTCCAGGTGTGTGCAATGCTCGCGCTAGTGGCTCCTGAGGAGCTCAAGCTGGACCTCGGTCGAACGATCCAGTTTGTCGAAGCTTATGTCGGTGAGTGGGCGCAAAATCTGAATCATATCGTCCAACGATATCTGAGTTGTTTGTGCAAAAGACATGCTGGTACGATATCGACTTCACACGTGTGCAGCATACCTACGCAAGTACTCCCGGGTGGAGGAAGTGCAAATGATGACCAGAGTATGTCCTTCCAACCAAAATCCATGATCCCACTGTCTCACAGCTAGCGAATAGCTTGAGACTGTCATTTACACTGCATGCCGAAAGTGTCGGAAGCCCGTAGTCGCCGTCCGTTCGAGAAACCCATTCATGAAGGCGACGCATGCGGTATGTGCTACGTGCAAGGAGGCCGTGGTAAGGTGTTCGATTTGGTGCGTGGTTTGATGTGGTCCGGCGGGCCGGTGTGCTGACTTATGGTGGGACTTGTCAGTCATCTTCCTGTCCGTACCCTCCTGTTCCAATGTTCAATTTGTTCGCATGGCGGCCATCAAGACTGTTACAGGCGGTACTATATGGAACATCCGATGGTCGAGCTTCCGGTACCTTCGCTCGTGCGGGGGCGACAACTACAGAGGGAACAGGATGGTGAGAACGAGGCAGAGGAAGGGCGGGATGTGAGAGAGAGAGCGGGAGAGAGAAGTATGGCAGGACATCCCTGCGCGGCTGGATGTGGACATTTCTGCTGGGCTGCTGTTGGTCAGAGGAGTAACAATCAGGATGTAGTGCCTGATGGGAGGCCAGGGTAGTTTATGCTGAATGGTCGATCGCGAAACGTATTTCACGCAGATTGACATCCTCGTCGGTAGTGACATTCACTCTGAATTATAACCAGCTATTATGGGCAGCATGTCACTCTACCCTTTGTCGACCCAACTCCTCGGTTCCTTGAGTATTCTCACCATTTCTGCTTCTTTCGTGTCTTGGTCCTCGGCCCCGAGCTCGCTACAATATTCCCATCTCGCCTCTGGAGGTAGTCCCACCAAGACATTCTCAGCTTTCACTCCAGGTGCAGCGAGCCCAAATTTGGTTCCTCTGTCGACGACGAGGTTGAACTCCATGGCGCGACCACGTCTGAGAAGCTGCCACCGCCTCTCCAGAGGCACGAGCGGCTCGTTCATCCGCCTCTCTAATATACCTATAAAGGACGGAATAAAACTGTTCCCGAGAGACACGACGAGCTCAAACAAGGCTTCCGGAGTACTCAAACGAGCGAGGGTTTCCTCCGACACGCCCGGGGACTGCGCGCGGAGCAACGCACGCATCGCGTCGGAGTCCATATCATCGAACCGGACGCCGCCGATCCCTCGATGTTCGTGCCTGTGTGGGATGAAGAGGTAATCGTCGCAGGATGCTTTGAAGTGGGGGTAGACGGAGACGGAGGTATGGACGGCATCGCTCCAGGTATCGCAAGCAACTTTGAGCGCCGTGTGAAAATGACGAAAATCAGGCTCGTTGACGTAGAAGGGTGTGAGGTCGGTGATGACGCCGAACCACCATGCGAGGACGGCGGGTTCTGGGTGGGGATTGTCGTCGTTGTCGTTGGGTGTGGTGGTTGGGTCGTGCGCATGGGGCTGAGGGAGGGGCACGTCGAGGACTTCAAAGTAGCGGTAATTGGCATGAACGCCCGAGACGCGGGGGTGGCGTGGGTGGATGATGAGGCTGATGCCAGTTGTAAAAAAAGGGAGACTCATATCGATGTCTTTGAGACCTGCGTGAGCTGTGCTCATCTGCTTGATGGCGGCAGGCGGGAGGATGCCGTTTATCGTCGACATATTGACACCGGCTTTTTCGATGGGGTGATCACCTGCCCCGTTGCGTGGGTTGTGTGCATGTGGGACATGATAAGATGAACGACGGGGTCGGATGGTGGACGGAAAGGGGAGACATACTGCAGTTGATGGCATCTAGGGGCGGGAATGTGCAGGAGAGTCCACCTCCACCTTCATCCCGTATCCACGACTCACGCCTAAACTTTTGGTCTGACCCGTATGATTCGAGCTTGGTCACGATGGTCTCTTGCAGCTTGGTGATGTAGTCGGCCATGCGCTCACGCATGGGCTTGGGAGCGGAGGCGGCCAGCGATGTAACCATCGCGATGAGTGCTCAAGACGCCCCCTCGATCGAGTAGCCCTTTTACGACAGGACTTTTTGAGTCTGATCAGTTTGGTTCAGTTCAAAGGACGAGCTGACAGGGTCTGGCTTCAATTATAGTAATCAAACTTAGTATCAGCCCGCAACGCCCGTGTGTGGTAGTCCCATTCTCGGAGAATCTGGCTGAGACGGGCAATTGAATGGGGTGTCGATGGTGAAAGTTTGTTTGTAAGTACAGAGTCCGAGAGTTTGCCATTTCCCAGAACGACAAACTTCTCTCTTCCGACTCATCATTGACCGCATGCAAGGACACCGACAAATGGATCTCGATTCTCCATGGGAAGAAAACCCTCAGAGTGACCACGTCACAGAGGCTGAATGGGCCAAGATCACCTCTGAATTCACCAACGTAGGCTGCAGTCATTCCTCGCTGCTCTCGCGTTCACTTCTTATCCTAGTCTGGGTACCGAGAGGGCATCATTGCAGGAAAAGAGGCATTTTTACAGGCAGGATTTGATGCAGCTTTCGCCAACGTGGGCGTACCTCTCGGTCGAGAGATTGGCAATCTCCGTGGGGCAGTGGCTGCTATTAAATCTCTCTTGAACTCTCAGAATCCAAGCTCACCGGAGCTCGAAGAAGTTCGCAGTATATCTTCCATTCTCTCAACCATACGGTTCTCCGACATCGCACCCCGCGACTTTGAGGCTGAACAACATGCCAAGGAGCACCTTGGCTTTGATGGCCCAGCGATCGTCGAAAACACGGAGTTGGAGGCAGAGTTAGCGCCACAGGAGAGCCGGACGGCAGCGGACATCACCAAATTGAAAGAGAGATTGGCCTTGCTCAGCACAAAGCTCGGGTTGCCCGTCCTAGCTTGAGATACTGGGCTGCCCATTACCACGCTCATCCCACGACTTCAAACACGCTTCTCATGTCTGCCGCAGCGAAGATCACGTTATCAAACGACTTGACTACCGTGCGTACTTATCGTACCGACGCAACACAAATTTCCGACTCTGTGGGCTATACTCTTCATCCCACCGCATGTTTTTTTTCATAATTGCCGCCCGGGTATTCTGGTGTATGCCGGTGTTCTCACTCTACGATCTGGCGAAAGCGTGATCCCGTGATCTATATCTGGCCGCAGGCATGTCGGAGGCGACACCATTATGGAGCGTGGCTGATCACTGGAACGTGGCAGTAACCCCTCGTTCACAGGCAAGAATCCGAATCAGTCTTCATTAAATGGCATTGCTCACGTATCGCGGTTAGCGTTGCACACGAGTGTACTCGTGACATCAAGTCATAAGCGGATGCTCCAGTTTCCCAAGAGATCCTCGAGCTGTCCGTATCTCCGGACGAGCATAAACCCTAAAATGGCCCATCTCTTCAGTGTACCATTTGTTTCGTCGCCTGATTTTTCAGCAGTCGAGTCAATGGATGTTCATGTGGACTCCTGTGCAAGTCGCCTCTCCGAATGATCCCGATGAAGTAACGCTCTACACTCCTCACCACACCCCTTCCCACCATACGGCAACATTGTCTCCTTTTGATAGTGACTGTCTTCTCCGAAGCATTATTGCGTTGCTTTTGACTAATCGGTATCCCCAGCTACGTGGCCTGCTTCCGGGACTATAGCGCCTTGATGTACTCACCTTGCCAGCATCGTCTCAAGGAGATCGTGCCTAGTTCCAGAGGGGATCTTGTGGGACGACCTCATATCTTATCTTCACATCGTTCCTGTTTTCCATGGGGTGGACGGACCGATATTAGCGCATACTGTGGTATTTAATGCCCTGCGACAAGCAGCTACCCTTGTGGCTCGTTGGTGCCTTCACCTTGCTCTTGTTTCGGTGCCATGGTCTCCCTTCGCTCTGGCGTGGCCGCATCAGTGGTGTTCTTTTCCTTGTTTGGATTGCTCCATGCTCTCCCGTTGGCGGACAAACTTAAACGTCTCAGTCCCTTTGCTCGTGACTTCTTGAAGAGGTCTACACCAGCTGCGCCTTACTTTGTTGCCTACAATGACAAATGGCTCAACCCGTTTCCCAGCTCATCAAACCTCCAGGTAAGTGAGGAGTGCACGCTTCCCCGTCGAATTTGATTGCTGACCCATACATTCAAGGGATTCAACGTTTTGCAAGTGTTTACCAGATAGTATACTGCACCGCGACTAACGGATTTCTAGTGCCATCACCTTTTTGCTGGCCTCGGGTTCAGTCGATCAGGCCCAAAATTGGCAGGAACTGACAGCTAGTCAGCGTTCTTCCTACCTGTCAGAATATAATGCTGCTGGAATTTCGCTGATCGTCTCGGCCTTTGGGTCCACCGAGACGCCGACGTCGTCAGGGTACGATCCTGTGAACACGGCAAACACCATGGCTACCTGGGTAACTACATACGGGGTTCAGGGTATTGATGTCGACTATGAGGTACTGCATGGACTGTCTTTTTCTTTCTGCGATGGGACGGTATCTTATGAGGACGTTGTGGATTAGGACTTCACTGCATTTAATAGTGCAGGAGGCTCTGCGGAAACATGGCTTATTAGCTTCACCCAGCAGCTTCGGACGCAGCTTCCTCAGGGACAGTATATCCTGACTCATGCTCGTGAGTCGTTCCTTATTGTATCTCGTTCCATACGGTCTGACGTGTACTTCGTAGCCGTCGCACCATGGTGAGCGCAATCGTCAAATTGGCAAGTATTTTCAATACTTTGTGAGCTGAATTGAACCAAGGTTCTCCCCTACTATGTGGAGCGGAGGAGGATACCTCGCGGTCGACCGGAGCGTAGGATCTTTGATCGACTGGGTGAGTAAGCGTGATTCCATATTCTGTGCGTCTGGCTGATCGCTCGTCAAGTACAATGTCCAAGTATGTGCAATGATTCATCTCATGGACGATCATTGATTCGTCGATCAAATGGCTCAGTTCTATAATCGTGAGCGATCAAGTTAAATCTGTTGAACTTGACATGCTGAGCACTTCTTTTATCCGGTCAACAGAAGGAGCTACGGAATACACTACATGCTACGGCCTCTTGACGGCCTCTTCGTCACAATGGCCTGAAACTGCCCTCTTCCAAATCTCCGCCAACGGCGTCTCTCTTAACAAACTCGTGATCGGCAAACCAGGGACAACTTCAGACGCAAACAACGGATACATAGACCCAACAACGCTCGCCTCGTGTGTCTCAGAGGCTGTTGGCCAGGGATGGAGTAAGTCCCCGACCCCCTTTTTTTCATCGCAAGAGAACCGCAAACTGACGGTAGCGACGTGTCAGATGCCGGTGTAATGATGTGGCAGGTATGTTCATGCTGTGTTGCATTTTTTGATCTCTCGAAACGAGAGCCTTTTGGATTTGGTACGTGTATAGTATCCTGATGCGACGTCGGCGTTTATTACGACCGTACGAGGGAGTACGTGGCCCGTTTCTGGTTTCCCGACGACGACTGCGACTACCTCGGCACCATCGCCCACGAGTTCATCGTCGGGGATCTGTGCTGGCGTCTCCGCATGGGTGAACAACATTGCCGTAAGTCGTTACATTGCACGCCGTGGTCGTCACGTGCTCATATGTGGGGATCTTTTTTCATCCCACGTAGTACGTGAGCGGGAACGAGGTCACCTACAAGTGAGTACACACAAGTTCCATAGCCCGGCGTCTGGGCAAAAAAAGTTGGGATGTATGGGTCCGGATGCTGACTGCGACTTGTCTCTTCACCCAGTGGCGATCTTTGGACTGCGAACCAGTGGAACCAGGCTGAGACACCGGGAGGTAAGTCGTGTTTTGGTTTCGTCTTCTCCGTTTGGGCTGTGGTGATCTTCATACGTGCATGTGATCCAGGACCCTCTGGTGCCTGGAACTACGACGGAGTATGTTAGAAGATATCGAATACGGCCCTCGCCCTCCCGCGTTGCACGCGTTTAATGGTCGAGTCGAATGAATGAATGAACGACGAAGATCGTTGATGATGTATACGATTAGTGCTAGAATCACGTTCTAGATGATGTATCATGCAATAGTTGTGCTTGCTCGGATGAATGTGCGTTATCAACCTGGCGTGTTGTTAAGGTAGGCGTCAAAAATAGGAATCCGATAGATAGTGCTTGTAATTTCGGCAGCCGCAAGGAGATTGTTCGCTCCAGCTTTCGAAAGATGCATGTACGTGGAGTAAATGAACTGCCCTGACTCGGAAGACGCGTTGGCTTTCCCGCATAAAAACCGCGCTAGGCGGAAATCACACTGGAAGACCCTGGCGTTCCCACCTGTGCAGTGAGCATCTCGTTATCTCCTCCGAGTCGGTGCGCGACAGCGTCATATCCAATGAGAGCGGGGCAAGTCCTATTACAAGTCGTTCCATAGGGACGACCACGATCCAAAAGGTCAAGCCCAACGACGATCCTATGGACATGCACGACTACTTTGGTGCGTTGCTTCACGTTGAACGGCGTTTAGCGTGGCCGTCGACATTTTGGATGAATCGTCAAGGGCTGCGATGTGATAGACGCGTTCATTCCCTGACATGGCATCACTGGGTAATCGTCCTTTCTTGTTTTCTGGTCGTCTGGAGCTCATGCTTGTGACACGTATGTCTATTCAAAAATGGATGTTCGTTTGGCTATATGGTTCGTCCGTACAGGTGGGAAGTGGGATATGGTCTTTGATGCGACTGCTGGTGGCGTTACTGTCCGGGTGGTCCATCGTCTGGGGATGGTCCTTTGTCTTATGCAGCTGTCGTGGCACGACGAGACGCGGACGGAAGGGGCGAAGTGCCACAGGGGCAACGCGTGGCATTACGCCGCCCAACTATGCAGCAACCCTATCTGAGTGAGTCCAAGCCAGATGTGGTGCATATGCTGGATATGTCGAGTTCATTTGTATCGCAAAGCTCCATATGGACAAGGAGAGCGTGCATTATAGCTGCGGCGGACCATGAGCGGTCAGTGGATGCTCGGCTGCACAGTGATAAGTAGTAGACAATGGGGATGCTGCTCAGAGTAGGTCTTTTTTTTTACTCCAGGCCGGCGAATCAGCACTGCGAAACTTTAAACAACGTACCCAATGTTGTCATATGTACGATACTGGGTCGTAAGCCGTGAAGTTTTGGAGCATCTGCGGCGACTCTGCGCCTTGCAGGTGGGCGGTGATGCACAAAGTTGGCACCGTTTACATGAATATACTGGCCTGGTTTGGGTTAGTATGACCAGGTCGAAGCCAGCGCTTCCCTGACGCTCATGCGAGCAAGTCCAGTGGCGTGGTGCTGTCACACGGGTTTGGAGTGGACGATAAAAGGCGCGTTGTAGAGATAGTGCTGACAAACCGACACCAGCAAAACACCCCTCTGGCCTCCACCTGACTCCAAATGGCCTTGGATGTTGTCAAACCAGGCATACTATTCTCGCGCGCCCGGACATTCTTTGCTGTCTTGGGTGGTGTCTATGTCCTCGTTGTGCTGCTCTTGATGGTTCCATTTATTCAATCCCAGTGAGCAGGATCGACAATTTTGCCCTGGATCACCTAGATAGCTTACCCTGGAGTTCACGGTCGAAAGTGTCATATATATGAACGCATTGAAATTGCCATGGAAAGCACGTTTCGATGCACCTGAACGATACGGTTTGGCACGTATGTCATTTGATGTCGATGCGGATGTGGCAGCCTGCTGACCCGAGTGACGGATGGGCCGCAGCCGGAAAGACCTTCAACTTCAAGATCAACACCCCGGATAACCACACCATCGGGGCGTGGTTCATTCTCTCCGATGACCACTATCGTTCATTGCCGTTCCCCCCATCGCCCTCCGCTGCGGAGGCGCATATCTCAGAAGCACTTCGGTTGCGCCCCACTGTGGTGTTCTTCCACGGAAACGCTGGCACCCGTGCACTTCCCGTGCGCGTCCGACAATACAGCGCCTTCACGTCAAGACTCCAAACCAATGTGCTAGCCATCGATTACCGTGGCTTCGCCGACAGCAAAGGGTCTCCGAGCGAACGTGGTCTGGCGACGGACGCACGTGCGGCTTTTGACTGGTTGATTTCCAATGGTGCAACTCCAGAGGACGTCCTCATCGTGGGTCACAGCCTGGGCACTGCTGTCGCATCGTCTCTTGCTGTGTCTCTTTCCGAGGAAACGGTCCGATTCAGGGGGCTTGTGCTCATGTCCCCGTTTACGTCCATGCATACACTTGTGGATACTTACAGTATATTCGGTATATTCCCGGTCATGCTTCCGTTGACCATGGTACCCCGCGCTGCCGGTGAGTATGTGTATTGAATACAGGTTCGGGAGTTGACTCTTTCTAGAATTCTACAAGACGTTCCTTCAGCACGAATTCGACACATTGTCCATCATTACAGTTAGGCACTTATCTTTCGCCGTAATGATTTGACCATTGAATGTGCATCACAGAGAGTCAAAGTACCCGTGTTGATAGCACACGCGGAAAACGACTGGGATATCGCTCACACGCATTCAGACGCTCTCTTTGATGCGCTTATAGAGCCTTCTCTACCCTATGTAGCCCCACTTCCGCGCGATTCAGAGTCGTGGACGAAAGAGCAGTGGAGCACATACCAGACGCAAACGGGGATCAGGCGGGAGGCACGCAAATGGATATCGACCCGGACGGATATACCCCATTTTGGTGTCATGGACACGTACGGGTCGTCCGGGGAGACGATCGTGCTGTTAAAGACCCTGACAGGGTTCCATAATGAGATTGGGACTTTAGAGGGCACCCAAGATGTCATGCGAAAGGTATTTTCGTTGGCTTGACCCCAGTTGCTTGGAGGATTTCGGTAGATACCACACACGACGGGTCGGTGCAAGGTCCGGAGAATCTACTCGCTCATGCTCACACGTATACGTCCATAGAGCATTACTTCCCCATTCTCTACTTTGGATGTTCGAGTTCGTACAGGAACATCGAACTCGGTTTATTTACCCATAAATACATACATTTCGGGTCTCGGAGATATGCTACGTCAGATGGTGGTCTTGGCTTTTTGAACGCAAAGGTTACATATATGAACTGCTTGCGAAACTCACGAGATTGATGCAAGAAACTTTACTAGAGGCATGGCGGCCGACAGAAAAGGATCCATATCCATTCTACCAGCTCCCCTACATGAATCCGTATCCGCAGGAACGTTCCGTGCTTGTGCTCGACCATTGTCGGATTCGCCGTAATCAAGATCTCATCGATCCTGTTCAGAGAGCAGGTACTTGTAAAAGTAAAATGCAGTTGATTTACATTTCACATTGACGTGGTCGTTACAGGTTGTGTTGTGCTTTTTCTCCCCTCGTTCTCCCCTGATCTCACGCCAATTGAAGAATCTTTCAATGTTCGTACGTGATTCTTCAAAGTGATAAATACTTACCAGACGTCCATCCAGTCAAAGCCTGTATGCGTCGTCATGGTCCCGAGTTACAATTGTATGAGAATCCCATTCTAGAAGCTACAGCGTGTGCACAGGCGAGAAAGCGCGGGAATGGTTCAGGAATGCAGGGTATATTACAGAATGGATTCAGTAATCGAATGTATGCTGTGAGGATGAATGGATTAGCAAAAAGACATGAAATCGCTGATGCGGCACGTTTTGTACACCGGGAGGTATTGGTGAACTATGATGACCATGACCACATCCAGTGGTGTTTTGGGAGGGTACGCAGAATCCATGTTACTGTCCCCGACTTTCTGATCAGGCACCTTTGCCCTGTGCAACATTCATGTCAAAAAAACCCCTCTCATGAATAAACTGGACGGCTTCTCGATATTAGGATTGTCAGATAACCACGACGCGTACCAAATTTGCTGATCAATGGTTCATTGATTCGACCGAGTTGGATTTTCCGTCCCACCCACTCTGGAATCTCTGAATCTCTGATCACGCGTCGAAGCGAGGCACTGGCTTGACATGGATGCACAGTCACACCTGTCGGATGGCTCGGTATGTGCATGGGGAAACTGGGTTTCGACGGTCCCGTGGACGAACGAGATCATACCTCGAACAGTTTGTTGATCTTCAGGATCGACCGCGATGATACAGCAAAAACACCTGTACACGGCATTATGTTACACCATAACAAAAAGACCACCGTTTTCTGCACAATCTTTCATCCGCGTCCTGCATAAGGTACCCCAGTCGCCCTGGATGAAAAAGGTACAAAGGAAAAGAAATGAGTCAGTAAACAATCAAACAATGGGGGGAGAGGGCAAAAAAAGAACGCATACATGATGTTGATATCCAACACCGTGACCGAGTTCGGTAGACTGGCGGTATGTACGATCATCTGAGCGACATACGCCGGATCAAACGTTGGCTCGACGACATGGCGTCCGTCGGGTTGTAACGCGCCGAGGGTGTGCCCAAGTGCCATATTGGTATGTGCGTTTCCTTATTCACCGGGATTGAGACCAGCCTGAGACGTGCAAGAGGATAGGGAGGAGGGAACGTACCAATGTCGATTTGAGTCACGGAGATATTAAACTCGCGTCCTTCGATGGTGCTGGACTTGGTCAACCCCGACACGGCGTGTTTGGAGCACGCGTACGCCGCAGAGTGGGGTCGCGGGACGTGCGCAGCGAGCGAACCGTTATTGATGATTCTGCCTATTTCGGAAAACCAGTGTCGGTTACAAATCAGATCGTTTGGGGGGGTGGACAGGATAACAACGACGACTCGGAGGAACATGTTATTGTACGCCCCTGTCTCGCAGATCATGATGCCAGATCCGAGTCCGAAATCCGGATTGACGAGTGGTTCGCGTGTGGTTGGAGCATAACTTACCTCCCATGGGTGTCTGCGACTTGAAGATCTTAAATGCTTCACGGGTGCAGAGGAACGACGCGACGAGGTTCACGTTCACGACGGACGTGAACAGCTCAAACGGCATTTCTTCGATTGGATGCGGTTTGTCGGACATCCCTGCATTCTATTTGCAATCCCAAGTCAACCGATGGAACCAAAAGAAAGGAAGAAAGGAGGAAAGAAGAACAGACGGAGAGACGCTTCATTGCCCATTTGCAGCGAAAGCACATGTACGCGCAGCGACGTACATTAAACAACAAGTCGAGCCTACCGAATCGGTCGATCGTTTGCTCAAAAAGACGTCTGACGAACGCTTCGTTGGTGATATTACCATCGACGAGGAGACACATCTCGGGGTATACACAAGCGGCTTTCGTCTCTTGCAGCTCGGGCAGACGTCGTGCCGTCAGTGCTAGCCGCCACCCTGCAGCTGAGAGCGCAATCGCGGTGACTCTCCCAATGCCTGTGTGTGATGTGTTGCGTTCCGCGTTCCGTATTCAGCCAGTCAGCATAACCTGGTACCAGATGACCGGAGATACGCTGGGAGGGAACGTACCAGATGAAGCACCGGTGATGATTGCTACTTTTCCACTCGGCATTGCGCTGTCAAGACTGCTAGTTGTGAAGTGTTGAAAGGAATATCAGTCCACGCCACGTAGGGCTGTGACCAAAGCGACATCCCGGCTGCGGGGCCCGCCCCGGATACCTCATGAACGAGCAGCATGATTAAGATAGCATATCGGATGATTACCAAGCAGGCGGGTGAATTTATCCCGCCATCGGTTGGCTCGCCTTGGTACCGGACATCACGTCACCTAGGACCATGCCCTCATACTTTTGCTCTCATGATTCATGGAGGAACGTGAGCAATCCCGGTTCCGCGGTCTTTCCTCACGTGGACTCGGTACTATCCGAGTACGGAGACGAAACATTCATGGAGATGAGTACACCATCCTCTGAATGAGCGGACCCTCGTTACATTTTGGTCGATTTCTCGTGGGCGGCCGAGAACAAGGGTTCATCACCTGGCTCATCGTCACAAGCTTTTGGTGACTGAAACTTTTAAACCATGCCATGCAAGTTGAAGAAAGAACTCACGGAAACATTCTTCCTTGTGCCAATCGACTCTCACGGCGGCCGCTTCAAAAAGTCGAATGTGAGGATGGTGCATTTACAAAATTAATGCGTGCGAGAGTAAATAGGGTATTCCATAGATTCCTGATCACATACGCGTGGAAAACGGGGGAAGATGAAATGGATCTAAACGCCTTTGGTGGCGCGTCACTCACGCCGTGATGCCACTGACAGGACCCATTCCCCGAGGAAAGGGACTGCAGCGCTTCAACGTATCGCTGCTTAAAGCACACTCCGGGGCTCGTAGGGTGGACCGATCGGTATACTACGTCTCCTCTGGGTCGACGATAGCATAGCCCAGTACCTGCCTAGGGGTGGCCTAGGGGTGGCCAACCGTGCGGAACACCACCAGGTCAACTACTCGGACGCTCATGTGCTGTGCTACTCCCACGACTCTGTGTGCTTGTTCTCGTACTTTCTGATGAAAGTTGCTTCTCGCCGTAATTTGTCAGTGGCGCTTATCACTGAACAGAAAAGATGAAGATGCCTCACAGTGAGTACAAAACCGTCCGATGAGTCGAAATGTCCGCTCAATCGTCGATCGGCCCGTCGTCCTTTCGACAATTCCACAAGCGGGATATCCATAGCATTTCTCCCGTGACGTGGAGATGCGATAGGCGTGTTAAACAAGAGCACGATGGTTTCATTGAGCGAGGAGAACATTGTCGGGGTTAAGAGTCGGTCTGCAGGCGTCGGTGCTTTTGTTGCATCCACGTGACTAAGCGACACGACACAAATCTCCCTTTTGTTTTCTCCGAGTGGGTCACTCCACCCGCATCCTCTTCACCACCGGCAGACGAAGCCCAACTCGTGCATTGGGACAGCAGGGAATATGCGTTCCCATCAAGATGGCGAATGAGCGTCCCGGTGTGATCCGTGGAGCGTGCTTCCCCTCCAGTCGTCTCCTAGTGGCGCCGACCCACCACGCGGCATTCGCCTCGCGCAAATCGCATAGGGTACACCCACTGATGAATGTACGATCAACTCTGTCCCTGCAACAATGATACTAAAGACAGTGCCAACCAGCGCCCCGTGGCCTGGCACGTTCCACTTTCACTCTCAGAAGATCCAGGGGTCTTCAGTGGAGGGATCGCTTGGTCAGGTTCGTGTCATACCGTGTGACGACAGGTGGGCAGCGTGCCATCGCGGGAGCCTCAGCTGCGAACGCATCTGAGGTCATCAAACCACTGTAACTCCCCGATATCCTAGGTTTTTCGGTCCGTCATCTTATGTTGTTTGAATTTGAGGCCGATTCAAGCCCGTTCAGTAGGTCCAATAAGGAGCGTTAACAGCCTTCTATATCAGCTAGGGTAAAGCCGTTATCTCAACCTGAATCAGCATCAAGGAACAGCTAGCGCCGTCTGGCCGAAGGCTCGGGGCTCGAAAATTCACCTTCCATCGCTACCTCCAACATGCTTCTGCCTCGCCCTTGTGTACGAAATAACGGAGGTTTGACGAAGGTCGATTGAGTTTCATCTACATCGCCGCATTAATGCTGATACATCCTACTAGCCGACGTCAGTAACTGCATCATTTAGAGAACTTCTTAGAACTTCTTTGAGCTACCGAACGGGCTCGAAGTTCATCCATGTTTCTAAGCAGACTCCCAGGCACTTATCACGTACTTGTTTTTTTAGTGTCCAACTGGGTCCTGCACGTGCCCCTCTATCCACGCCGCCGGCAATTATGGCACCCGGTATTCGATTCTGCAATCTCGTCATACGTCCCTACCCTCAACATCCTGTAGTGAATCTCCGTGTTCTAGCCGTCCCTCAACCTTCTTCAGATGGCCAGTCCCAGCTCCCAGGTGTGCACGCCGAGCCAGAACATATCAGTATTCAGGATACGGTCATCAGGAACTCCCCATCAGCACAAATCACCCTTTTGAGTCTTCTGTTGAAACGATGTGCTCACTCAGATGATGAAGGATGCATACTGAGTCCATTTCACATGTCACAGCATCCAAGATGGGTTGTCGTGCTGTAGCGAACTCGCATTTATCTCTGCGTGTCAGAATGGCGACAGCCGACAAGAACTTATCGGACGGGGGGCCGCCCATATCGCTTACAGGGATATGTTGTTTGCAGGTTATGGCATGAGTGCTGCATGACGACCGTTGGACTTCTTCGAGGAAGCAAGGCACAATTTGTCGTATGGCTTCCGTCCACCCATGCAGGACTTTGAATACATCGGTATTGTATGTTCTGATGCTGGTGTACGACTTAATATTTAGTATATTTCTTGTGCCGTGTGTATGTCTCGTTGAAACTTGTATGTAATATACTCCGAGTTGTAGGTGCTCTTCGTGAACTCGCGCCCCATGCCATCATGTGATATGCCTCACGTTTTGTTTCGATATCTTCGCACGAAGTCCACGCCACTAGGCGATGAGTTTGTCGATTGCAAGGCTAATGGTGACTTCTTTGCCCCCAGTTTCCTGCGAGCGTATCACATCTAACTTTCAAATCAGCAATTCAGCGAGTCGAAGTACGGACCGTGGTAGCCGATGGTAGCCGAGGCCATCCAGTTCACTAAGAAGTTGCCCGATCATCGATGCATCGATCATCTCCGTGCGGATAGCCCAACATTTGATACCATGCTAGACTACGAGATTGGCTCGACAAAGAGGAGCTACGAACGAGTCTCGATGTCGAGTCAAACATCGACTTCCACTCCACCGAGGCCTTGTGCTGTCCACAATAGATCTCATATGGAAATGAACAAAGAACGAATGTCGTATAGTGTGGCCCAAATTAAAATACACTTCAAACTAACAAAGTTTCTCCAATGCTCTATTCTAGGCAGCAGAGAGTCCCACATGTCTTTTGCCACTTCGTCCGAGCTTTCCAGCGTACTTCGAGGGAGAGTGGTATTGACCATCATCCGAGCGCTTCTGATCGCTCTTCCCGGGGTGGTACTGGCCGTCATCATACGAGGAATTGGGATGATACTCGCCGTCATCGAACTTGGGGTCGGGGTGGTACTGACCATCGTCGTAACGCTTCTGGTGACTCTTTCCAGGGTGGTACTTCCCGTCATCGTACGCGGGTTTGGGGTGGTATTTCCCGTCGTCAAACTTGGGGTCTGGATGATATTTCCCATCCTCAAAGCGCTTCTGATGGCCCTTCCCGGAATGATACTGACCGTCATCATACGAAGGATCGGGATGATACTCGCCGTCATCGAACTTAGGGTCGGGGTGGTACTGACCATCGTCGTAACGCTTCTGGTGACTCTTTCCGGGATGGTATTTCCCATCGTCAAACTTGGGGTCGGGATGGTATTTTCCATCGTCGAGGCGCTTCTGATGGTTCTTTCCGGGGTGATACTTACCGTCGTCGAACTTGGGATCGGGATGATATTCGCCATCGTCGAAGCGCCTCTCGCGGTTCTTGCCAGAGTGGTACTGACCATCGTCATACTTGGAATCGGGATGGTACTGGCCGTCATCGAACTTGTGATCGGGGTGGTATTGACCATCGTCGTAACGAGCCTGATGCCTCCTCCCAGAGTAATACCTCGCATCGTCATACCGTCTTCGCTTAGCGCCAATAATAGAGGTAGCTGTTGCGACTACATTGCCCGCGGTGGTCGTAGCGGTCGCTGTTGTTGTGTCCGTAGCAGTGGTTGTGTCCGTGACGGTCGCCGTGCCCGTGGCGGTGGTTGTGCCCGTGGCAGTGGTTGCATCCGTCGCGGTGGTTGCACCCGTCGCGGTGGTTATGCCCGTCGCGGTCGCTGTGCCCGTCGCGGTCGTTGAGTCCGTCGCGGTTGTGGTGCCCGTCGCGGTTGTTGTGCCCGTCGCGGTCGCAGTGGTATCTGTGGCGGTAGCGGTCGAGGTTGTGACGATTGTGGTGGTTACTACAATGGTTGTGCCGGTCGAGGTTGCAGACGTAGTAGTACCTGTGGCCGTAAGTGATCCCACAATCCCTGTCACGGAACCCATTGCACCAGACGATGTCGTTGTCGTGGCAGAAGTTGTTCCCGTCGAGGCTACAGACGTGGTAGTTCCCGTGGCTGTGAGTGATCCCACTATCCCTGTCACAGAACCCGCTGCACCAGACGTCGTTGTCGTCGGGGCAGAAGTTGTTCCCGTCGAGGCTGCAGACGTGGTAGTCCCCGTGGCCGTGAGTGATCCCACGATTCCTGTCACCGAACTCCCTGCACCCGATGATGTCGTCGTCGCAGTGGTGGACGAGCTGGGCGGATCCGTATTTGTAATTACTATGGTCGTGATACCAACAACGGGATCGGACGTTGAGGTCGGGCTGGTGGTCTGAGGAGTGTACTGCCCATTATTATACGTCGTCGTGGGGTACCCCGGGTGGTACTGCCCGTCGTCGTACGTGGTAGTCGGATAGCCGGGATGGTACTGACCGTCGTCGACATAGGTAGAGCTAGGGGGGTCGGCCAACGTCGCACTGGCGCCCTGTGTCTGCGGAGTGTATTGGCCGTTGTTATACGTCGTCGTCGGGTATCCCGGATGGTATTGCCCGTCATCATAGCGGGGCTTGTGAACCCTGGCACGGTGGAAGCGGCGGGCGTGCCTGAAAGTTGACTCGCGCTACAAGGCTCCGTGAACAAGGAGACAACACGACAATACTTGAACCAACCTCATCCATCACGCCATTGGTGGCGGGACGCGCCGTGACGGCGAGACAGAGAGCGAGAAGAAAGGCGAAGCGAGAATTGAGTTGAACCATGATGATAGTGATGTGGATAATGAATGTGAAGACGCTAATGATAGTAATGATAGAGGAAAGGTGGGGGTGAAAGAATAACACAATGGGAGGGTGGGGCTAGATTATATACCTGCGAGGAAGGCGGCGGATGACAAGGATGATGTCATAGGAATGCCCAAGGAATGCAGCTGTTGAGCGTGATCGGTCAGTTGGCAGGCCTGCAGCGAGCTGAGGGTTGTGACAACAAATGCCAGCATGTTTCGCGCGCCATAGACCTTTGGAATACCGTTGGCACATGCACGGTTAGCAACAATGTGATCCGAGGCCGCGTGCTTTCGCTCTCATTCCTTCGATCTGTAATCGTACGACTGGTGAAACATACAATCAACGATCAGTTCCCGGAATTATTGGAAGAATGGATATTGTACCGGATTTCACCGTCCTGACAAGCGGTTATTTCCGTTTTCTCGTACTATTTCTTCTCGTGTGGTCTTGAGTGGTGGTTCGATAGCCAGCACTTTTCTTGTAGTAGTGTATAGAGCCGCCCAGAAAACCAGCCTCGACTCGAAAAGTAAATACACAAACTGCAAGGGTCCATTCTGGTACAAAGTCAAGGCTTGTAACAGGCGACAAGATCGTCGAGGCTGAACACAGTCGATTTGAGAACAGTGTTCCGTGAGTCATCTAGATTGACACCGTATGAATTTAATCGCATTTTCCGGCAGTGCGTTTAAACACTTACCAAGTTGTGATCTATTCCCGCGGGACTTGATCCATCTCATGGAGTAAAAGGATACTATCCAATGTATGGGTCTTCGTGGCTTGTTCGTTGCCCATGCCAGCTTTCAACGCTTCTTACGGTTTCCACGCGTTATGTAATCTACGCCACGCTGCAACCAATAACGCTCGAAGGTTGTAACAAGTGTCATCATCTCTAGTATGTCAACCTACGTGATAGTCATACGGTCCTCAAAAAATTTCCCCCCTACTCATGGTCCAGATTTTCGCCTCTCCGCATCGATACTGGTTTCGCGCCACTGTTTTCCTTTGCAGAGCACGAGTAATACCATCAGTTCCGCCAACAACATCAAGCCGGCCCACAAAGTATATAGGCCTCCGTCACCGATAGCATCCTGAACTACGCATGAGTATGAACAAAAGCGTCGGTACGGTACAATAACCCACCTGTAATGGTACCGCAATTTCTGCAGCAACAAACGCAAATAACCCGCGGAAAGAGCTGTTGGTCGCAACTGCGCTGGACGACCGACCAACATTGGCATCAACGATGTATGCCAAAGTACTAGCATAAATCCAACTGAATATTCACAAAAGGTCAGATGAGAACAAAGGACAACGGGGGCACGACGTACACCAAAAAGAACCCAGACAAGAATAGCATCACACAAATAACTGAAATATGCGCATGCTGTTGGCAGACCCACGCATACCCGATAACGGCGGGCGGGAACCACCACATGGCAAGCTTGGTGCTTTCTAATCTCATCTGTGGTACCACAGTTAAGATAATGATAATTCCTGAATCACAGACACATGCGCCTCCAAGTCGCTCACCTCTGGATAGCTGACCCCACCATGTGCAGCTTTAAGCCGAGCAAGTGTCCTGTCAGACCACCGTCCGCCCAAGATACTACCTAGCGTGCACCCTAAAGGCAAGCCCAAATACCAGACTGAGCGATATCACTGGCTCGAGATATTAATATACCGACCGATTCCATAGGCAAGTAACACCAATCCAATCGTCATGGCATCATAGCCATAATAGAGTGATAACGTTCGTGCGCAGGTATATGCGATGCTGAAGGTAAATGCGAACTGAAGTCCTGCAAGAATAACTAAATCACAATTGTCCAGCTTGATACCGTAACACCCACCGGAAGATATCAGAATAGTGAGATTATTTTTACGGCTCAGGGTTCGTAATACGGGAGGGAATGGATTAACGTCTGCGATCGATAACTTGACTTCTTTAATAGCAAATGCTGGAATGTCCACAGGCTGCGCTTCCACGTCACTTTTGGGTGTTTGCATTCCGTAAGTTTCATCTTCTAATGTCTTCTCACTGACAGGTCGTTCTCCTCGTGCGGGATCCTTTTCTTCCACAGGGTTACGTTCCTGTATACGTTTCTTCAGGACGGTTTGGTACGTTAAACTCCGTTCCTTCCTGAACGTGTCCCTGAACAGGAACAAGAACGCTGAAAATATCACACCTCCCCATATCACCAGAAACCAAAACACCGCACGCCAACTCAAGCCTTGCGTGAGCCCACCACCCAGGATAGGCCCAATCGAAGGACCCAACAGCGGTGCAGCATAATAAATGCCCATCATGGTCCCTCGTTGATGGGGTTCATAAATATCTGCAAGAGTTGCAGCCCCGATGGCAATCACAGCGCTCGAGCTAGATGAATGAATGAGGAGATGGGAAAGAGCGGAGCACAAACAAAAGAGCCTACCCGGCTCCCTGAACCACTCGCATGCCAATGAAAAGACCTATGTTCTTTGAAACTGCCACGATGGTCGACCCCACTGTAAACAGCGCTACGGAAAGTAAGTAGACGAGCTGACAACCACGAATTAGTATCCGCGTGACAAGCGTAACATGCAAATATCACGTGCCTTCCTCCCTTTGATCTCGCTGACCGCACACCATACCAAAGGAAAATTGCCTTGCACAAGGATAAAAAGAGATAAGCTCAAACTAATATTCAATGCGGTTGTGTGCAATTCCTGTTCGATCTGGGAATTTGCGGCTAGTGTTTAGCTTGTTAGACCCTGAAACTCCGACAGGTGAAACAGCTACACACGATTCTGAATGTTGGCGCATAAACCTGCAATCATAGAGGCCCCTGAGATGATGAACAAGACCACGTTCTGAGAGTGATCGGTGTTAGCCATATTCACTTGTACTATCTTGATAAGAAACCAACCTTTCTAGTATTCGTCCAAATTCTCGGGTCATCCTCCACAAGTGCATGTTCGATATCGAGCTTGGTTACATCTTTGGGAGGCACTGAAGAGGTAGGCGTCGAGCTAGAAGATGCACCCTCGCTCGTAGGAAGGGCGTTGCCCGAGGTCGCCATGGTTCTCTGACTGTCGGGAACTTGGCTCATGGCTCATGAACTGTCGTGAAACGGGAACAATTATTTTTTTGCGGCCGAAGAGCTGGGTCCAGCTCTTAAATATCATACGGAATACACATGACAACCCGTGGCCCGGCATCGCAAGCAAGTCATGCCCCGAGGTGTATAGATCGGGAACTTGAAAACTACGAGCACTTGAGTGGACGTTAGTTCGGCCGACAATCACCGATCTAGCTCCCATCCAAGCGACGTGGCACCATAACAGGCAAAGCAAACCTGGTACAGCCTTGACCAGGTATGACCAAGTAGGTGACATCGGAACTGGATAGGTCGACCATTGGATAGTACCTGGACTTGCAAAAGCACTGATCACTGGCCTGACCCATGAATTAAAAAATCAACCAACCATGGGAAATACGTCTTTCGGAGAACCGGACTCTCAGCCAACTGCATAAAAAGCTCTGAGGTAAATTTAAGGGTCGGGCATCCGCGCGTGAAATATCTTCCGGGAGATATTCTTCCCCTGACTCAATACGTCGTACATTTACCTGCAGCTTACTCACTAATGAGTATACTCCTAATCCGGACGACTTGCTCGGGTTGACCACGGCCCAAAAATCGGCACTATGAACTGGCGTAAAATTCGCGACAGCGCGGACATGGCGATGACCTTAATCGGCATTCGCAATACGACAGAATGCCACTGATAAAGTCGCATTGGGTCTGAACCGATATCAAGATAGCGGCAAATCCATGGTGAAACTTGGGCGTTTAGCACGGTCGGCTGACCCAGGCTGTTCAATTGAATAAAAATCTTATCACTGCAAACTCAGTTAGCAGCCATCCAAACCTCGTTCGGCAGGGTACATACATACATTGTCAAAGGCCGGGTATAGAGTTGAAATGTCTCAGCCCCGCAGCTTAGCGCAAACTCCCCGTTGACGTGAAATCGGGGAAAGGTGAAGACAAACGCCTTCCTCTTGCACGAGAATGAAGACTCATCTGCCCAGGGAATGAGGCTACATCGAAGGTACGAATGTTTCCTCGACAAGCCAATTGACTGGGTCAAGGTTTAACTTAGAAAACAACGTCGTTGTTGTTGCTTTGCTATCGGGATTTGCCGGGTAGGCGCTCTACAACTACATGCCACTACGTTTCACTACTACATAATAACGCATTGAACACAAACAAACTAGGAACGCCAGTGAAGATGGCACGGTGTGGGTTAACGTTGATTTGGGACTCCAGGTAAGAGATGAACCATCCACCGCAAGCAGCAGAGTGCACAGACTGATGCGCACAAATCCGCAGAGCAGCGGGAATAATCAAAGTATGACGGTGCTGGTGGACGGCGCATAAGGATCGAAGCGGGCAGTCGCGACATCCCGCTTCGCGCAGAGGCGACGCCTCCCCTTCCTTGACTTCGCTAATGGACCACCGACATCAACGACCCCCATCAGGACCGGCGTACATATAGACCTACAGTGACGCTTCCGCGCTCTCTCCTCCACCATCACCTCCTCAACGTGTTCGCACCCACGCTCTCTGAGGTCGAACAATCGGTGAGCACACGCATCGCAGTGCGTGTGACGGATCTCGGCTACCATCTCGGGTTTACTAGACCAGTACTCCCTGGTGATCCTTGAAATGCCTTTCACAAAGGCAGCGCGAGACTCCGAGTCGTCACGGCGCGTCGGATACTTGTCCAGCGCGTGCTCAAACGCGACGAGTGCATCCGGGGACATCTTCTCGAATCCTGCTTCCCGAAGGTAAGCAGGGATGGCATTCGCGAGCGCAATGTCCCTGTTCGAGAGGATAAGATCGTTGATGGCGCGCTCAATGTTGGTGTGCATGATAGCACTAGCAACGAGGAGAACTGAGAGGGTGGTCTGGACAGGATGGCGACGGCGATTCAGAGGCGAGGTACTTGGCCAGATTATATACTCGCCGGGACACACGCTTTCGGATAAGGACTTGTATCAAGCAACGCCGCCCGCTTTGCATGGATTAAACTCCGAGTGGCTCATTCAAGCTACTTTGAATTCGTGTGTGTCGTGAAGTACCCATAATAATGTTGAACGAGTCGATCCCTGATGTGCAGCACCCCCAGCAGACATTGCTTCGGCGTGACGAAAGTCAAGTTCGAGAACCCTACCGGTAGGCGCTGAGGACCGCGAGAGTCGATATTTATGTACACATGGAGTTCACGCATAACCTATCTGTAGTCAAAGTTAGCAAAGAAAATTTCATACAATTTCATAAAATAAAGACAAGGAGGCAAAGTAACGACGATTAATCCAGATTCAATGATAACCCTTGTACTGCAAATCAACGAACCGCAAGTTGTGGTTTGTAACCATAGGTGTAGGACAGTCCCGTTGAGTAATAGTTTGTGAAAAAAAAATGCAGACGATCGGAAAATGCAAACGGTCTGCAAATAACCCGACAACCTATCCGGCAAAACCTCACACATTTTTCAACCAATACTTTTCCCTCCAAGCATGATACTTGTTCATCATCTCGGGTGTAATTTGCCTTCGAATCGATCTTGCGGCTTCCTCGAAAGCGATTTGCGGTACCTGACAAACGCGATGGGAAACTCTACAAAGTACCAAAGAACGATACGAGCTCTTACATGGGGTGCATAAATATCTTTTTGCATCGTCAACAGCGCAGCTTCTTGACAAAGTGCCGCAATTTCCGCTCCACTGCAACCATCCGCCTACGTGATTTCGGTCAGAAAGCGTTATGGCTGTGGCAAATCATACGAACCATAGCAGCGATCTTGGTAACATCAAACCCAGGTTCAACGCTCATCTTCCTAGTTCGAATCCGCAGGATCTCTTCCCTGCCCTCTTGATCCGGTGGGCCGATAAAAAGGATACGATCGAGGCGACCAGGTCGCATCAGCGCACAATCCTTGACAACGAATCAAGGCTTGAAAAGAAGATCACAGAATCACATTGCACGGTGATCTCACCATGACATCAGGTCTGTTGGTGGCCGCAATGATGGTGACACCGATCAATTCCTGGACGCCATCCATCTCGTTCAACAGACTCGTAAGCACACCCTCGTGGGATGACACACCCCCTCCTTCCGAATCAGATCGAGAAATGCCGAGTGCGTCGATCTCGTCCTACCACAATGGGGGTATGAGTCAACGGTTATGTAACGTATAGGCGGAAAGGTACAAACAAAGAATATGATGGATGGCGACGCTGCACGAGCTTTCCTAAATATCTCACGCACTGCCCTCTCGGATTCACCGACGTACTTGTTTAGAAGCTGAAGAAGAGGTTAGGGTCGTACAAGAGAATAATCTTATCACCTGCCTCGGGTCCTTTCACAGCCACAAAGTTGACCCCACTCTCTGTCGCACAAGCACGGGCAAGGACCGTTTTACTGCATCCAGGTGGTCCGTAGAGGAGAAGGCCCTTGGGTGGTCGTACGCCCAGTCTTTCGAAAGCCTCAGGATGAAACAAAGGCCACTCGACGGCTTCACGCAGTTTCTGTATAGCAGCCGCTTGGCCGCCAATATCAGAGTACCTTACGGGTGGTGTATCCAGGAAGATAGATCGCATGGCAGATGGACGAACGTTCGGCAAGGCATCAGAGAGGTCCGTAATGGTGAGGTTCAGAGAAGGAGGGATCTCTGTCTCGCTTGCACCCAACGACGCATTGGCATTCACCCATCGTTTGATTGCAAGTGTACCAGCTTCACGAACGACTGCGCTCAAGTCAGCCCCTACATAGCCGTGTGCACGACTCGCGAGAGCACGGAGGTCGACCTGTGATATGGAATGAGGTGTTTTAGCGAGTAGAACCTCCATGATTGCTAAGCGTGCTTCAGCATCCGGGACACCTTGTATAGCACAGAAGCAAAAGAAGGATATCAATTTTGATGTCCACATGATGCTGGAGTTTTGTTTATCGCTTACCGATCTCGAACTCTCTGTCGAATCTTCCAGGCCGTCGAAGTGCAGGGTCGATCGCATTCGGCCGGTTCGTCGTTCCGATAACCACAACCCTCTCGATGGTGCCGCTGGTTGCTTCATCTTCCATTCCGTCCATTATTGTCAGCAAAGTCGCGACCACTCGCTTTTCAACCTCTCCACCGGCACCCTCCTCACGCCGTGGAACCAGTGCGTCAATCTCATCTAGAACGACGACACACGGGCTTTTGGCACGTGCATTTCGAAAAACCTCTCGGAGTCGCGCTTCAGTCTCTCCATGGTATGCCGACGATAGCTCCGGTCCGTTGATGATAATAACAGAAGATCTCGTAGACGCAGCTATGGCACGCGCCAGATGCGTTTTGCCTGTTCCGGGGGGACCATGGAGCAAGATACCTCGCGGTGGCTTTAGACCTGTAGAGTCACACGGTGGGTTAGCTGGATCATGAGCATGTCCGAGGTGTGACCCACCAAAATGCACAAACAACTCCGGTCTTGTAAGAGGGATCTCGATTAAATCACGTATCTCAGCAATCGTTTTGTTAAGGCCTCCGACCATGGCATAGGCATCAGATGGTATTGTTTGCTCAAGAGTCTCGATGTCTGGCTGGAAAGCACGCACGTGTAAGCATATTCAGGATCCAAAGTCAGGAAAGCCCCATGACTGCCTACCCTGTGAGGATAGTCGACCTGATTATCTGCGTCATTTTCCAGGATGCAGACAGATGTATCCCACCCTGCTGTCCACAAAAGGGGTTTGGCATGAACAGAAAGCAATTTGACTTCTTCGACAATGGAGCTGATAAGGTCGCCTATCCCGGGTGGCCGCACTGAGATGAAATGGATGGAAAATCTTCGAGGTCGACCCTCATATAGAACTTCCACAATCTGGGAAGATGTGATAAATTTAAGTCCAACTAAGTTACGTTCATTTGAAAGGGGTTAGCATGCCAGTCACAACGATCTATCGTGGCAGTGTGTGCGGTACTCACCAAGATGCTCGCGCAGTAAAATTTCAAGCCACTCTCTGCGCTTCCCCGAACCAGTAGTAGTGTTGGCCTGAGCACACTTGGTTGGCCCTCTGGAAATTTCCCGCAGACGAATGTATCCGGCTTCTTGGGCATCACGCAATGATGGTAAAAACGAGTTGTCCTTGTTGATATTTTTTCCATGCAAGGGAAAAATCTGGACCTGGTTACCTTCCTGAAGGCGCGCCGTAAGGAACACCGAAGGAGATAAAAAGATAGCTGGAGGGAAGAAATGACCATGATCACCAGATCAAGTTTAGCAACGCAGTGACATGACAATTGCATGACGTGGTACTTGCCGTTCTGTGAAACGTCTATAGACGGCCACAGGACCCCAACCGCGAAGTCCTGTCAGTCGGGGAAAAATAAGTCTTTCGAAAATACCATGGTAGTAGCGGCAACGAATTTCCAGCCCCGCTATTTCTTACCTTTTTTGCACTGTCGTTATCTCCCTGCGATAAGGCAATCACGTCGCCAGAAGACAACTTCAGGGTCTTCAGGCTGTCTGGATGGACGATAACGCGCCTCGTACTGCGCGATTCTCCTTGGGAAACTTCCGATAGGGAAACAGTAAATCTTGGGACAGACATTTGCCTCGTCAAAACGGCTGAAGACTGAACCTGTGTGCGTGTGTCGGAGTGCCAAAATCTGCAGTTTCTGATACTCCCCCTCTGCGATTGCGCAGCTGGTCACGCAAGGCCTTGGTGGAACCCGAATCCTGTCAAGAAAGCAATCTCCGCCAGTCAATGAAAGCAAAAATGGATGTACTAATCGATAGGGAAGTGAAGTAGCTTCACGGATGACCGCAATGGATGTAGATATGATCCTTGAGTCCGCATGCTCAGACTCATCTCGGAATGAATCCATTATTGTCAGGTTATCCGCTTACGTGGGGTCGGCGGCATTTGCCGGGAGTCCACCAGCACCCACTCTATCATACGATTTTCCTACTGTAGCAGGAGATGACTTGATGGGTCTCATCAGAAATCATTGATAATGATGACAAAGTATCTTTTAGCATATTATGAACCCGCAGAGATACATTTTCACCCAATGCAGCTCGAATGAGGACAGCCAGAGGGCGACCTAGTTTGCGTCGTTCATTGCAGCGCTTCGACAGCACGATGAAGTTCAGGCCCAGGGTCCGGTCAGCGTGCATGTCAGGTCAGTCGTCTCGGAAGTATATCTTGACTAAACCCATACGACTGATTGCGTGCGAAGCCAACGTGTCTTCCGCCACAGGTTCGACAGCCGTCCTACTCGGAACCACAGTCACAATAATTCATGTCGAGATTCTCAAATCCGATCTTTACGCCTTCAGATTTGTGGCAGGAATATTGCGGCACGCCGTGACACCACACCCACTCCGTCAGCCTCGTTACCACGCATCTCCCTCATGTCTATTTCGGAGGGGATCCTGGGTACCCAACTTGTGGTTCATAGCACCCACAAATGAAACTGGCCACGTCCTTCGTACGCACCATGGGAATGGACTTATGGCATACACGCCTCGCCTTCCCCACACTGATCGATTCCGCTCCGAATCATGGTTTCCGTGGTCGGAACATCGGGATAATGTCACAGAACTCGACTTAATCATAATGTGTCGACTTGACAACCACGCCCACCATAAGGGTGTACCAAGAACTTGTTTCACACAGCATTCGCACTAGAGGCTGGTGTTACTTGAATGCCCGCCGCATCGGAGTGGTGCTGTCGCCACCATTGAATGCGCGATAGATTGCGGCGGCGCCCCATCCGTTCTAACGGCAAACAGGTTTGCGTGACAATCTGCCCTTTGTGCCACCGTGGGTTCAACCAGGTACACGCGCATTACCAGGCGTACCTGACAAGTCACGAGGTGCCCGGACAGCAGATTGGCGTGTACATACTAAACGTTATATTCCCCACAACGAGCCAAGAACACGTGCAGCTCAGATCAGCAGCTGACTATATAGACTGCTATTGACAAAGAATTTTTGTGGCTGGGAGCGTGCAGTCTGGAGAAGGCGGAAAAGCGGACGGGCCTGGAGTAGCAGCAGCGCCCCAAAGTTAGAACCTTGGTCTGCTCTCCATGATCACTTGGTCACTCTCGGCCGCCCTATCTGTCACATCGATATCGTAAGGATGTGGTCTCCTCTCATGCCTATCTGTGGATGACAGCTTCACAACCCGTGAGACAGAGAGACTCTGGATGGCCTCAAAGATATCGGATAAAACTATTCATCTCGGCAAGTTGCAGTTTATACGAGCCTTGATAGCGTTGAAACGATTCAGATTTACGCCACCCTGCTGCGAAAAAACTCAACCTCATACGAAAAAATAAAAAGTACCTACGGATCATGGCGTGCTGGACCCTGGTATACATTGACCGGTATTTTGAGGGCGCTATTGACTCAATTCAGTTTGGTACGGGCGCGAACAAGCTCCCGATTGGAGTCCAGGACAGCCGATAGATCCGACGTACGACGACGCGGTAATAATCAGGGTTCCCAACTATCTTTGTTCCGAACGCCCAGGGAAGCTGCTTATAGTTGGCAGGGCGTTCCAGATCAGCTTATACAGCACTCTTCTGATAAAGAACATCCGATTCAGCCACATGACAAACAAGCTGAATATTTTGAGTTACGAGGACAGCACTAGGAAAAGCAACGTGCATCCTTTCCAGCAGATAACCTGAAGAATTACCACTGGAGAACACAGCAAGCCAGCATGTGGGACCCTATGATCGCATTCCTAGGAAGCTTGTTAGGACGAATATGGACGGTTGCGTATTGTTTTCGACAAGCGTATTGGCTTCCCGGTACTTGAAACCTATAAAGCCGAGCGACTGGGTACACGGTCCCCCCCAACCTCATTTCCCTCTACACGGCCATCCGCTTTCTCTCGTGACCCCCCCGTATCAACGATGTGCAGACAAGTAGCGTGAGGACCATGATCGTCGACACTACGTACCAGTGGAACTGAGCCAATTTACAGAGAAGGAACGCGTTGGTTAAAATGTGGTGTACGATGACAATCCATTTCGTTCTTCATGCAGGAGTGTTAAACCAAGGTAGCACTTCCAACGACACCTCGTCGTCGCGATCATGGATTGTGACTCGCCGCGATGTGAACGTAGCTACCGGCATCCTCGCGGTTGTAAACACCCGAATTGTATCAAGGTGGGTATTTATCGGACGTGCGTGGAAAATGGTGCCTGATGGTGATCGCGATGGAACCAGAACTTTGGTGACGAGATACAACGATCCATAGACGACGTCAACGAGTTTTGCGTCCAATGTCGTATGGCGATGAGCCGGCAGCGCTGATAATTGCCTCATCTCACGCCTTCAGTCGTCACGGTTCTAATCAGACTAGCATGATTGCACCATACCTGTGTCAGGAGTGACCTACTAGGAGTAGCGTGCTCGTTCTGATTGACTAGGGCGTCTAGAACAGCACGAGACAGCTCCAAAACGCGGAGGGGTTATGCCCGGGAATCTGCTACGGACCGAGGTCTTATCATGTTCCAGTTATAGCTCCTTCGAAGTCCGCATGGCCAGCGGCTGAAAGACATGTTCTCCTTAGATCGGCGTAGTCCATTCCCGACAGATTAATGAGTTGAGATATAAATCAGAACAAGAGGCACACCAGAAATCTGCAACGTGAGAAGCCGAGTAATCGGATCCCAGCTTTAGTCCACACCTGTACCTGTTGAGCTGGGTTGTAAATCAAACGTCAGATGTCCGAATCTCAGGCTAATGACTCTCAACGAAGCTTGTCAGATTATGGGCGGTGCAAGATCGCAATACAGATAGTCGCCCTGGGATGTCATGCCAGATACCATAGAATACGGAGGTTTGGTTCCCCTTCACATGCCAGGTCATCGCATCCCTATGTTTCAGGTATAAAACACGTAGGTCATCTATTTGTGGAAAGTACAACGAATTAGACTGGCAAACAAACACTGCCACTGAGACTCTAACAAGCTCCTGGGACACACTTAGTGCGGGTGGTTCTTGTGATACTCTGTGAAATGTGTGAACAGAGCTACGGATCAGCATAATGAGGTGCTTACTCAAGTGCACTAGATGAAGAATTCGGGGATGTTTTATTAGCAATAGTTCCGAGCACACGGTGGTAAAAACATACTGTTATAGTCCATAGTATAACCAACACCAAAGAAGAAGAGAATTGCGAGACCGAGTCGGTTCAGGGCCTTTTTCTCTGGGTCAAACGCTGCTGCTGGAGCACGGCCCTTTGGGAGCTTGGAGTAGAAGTTCACCAAGGGTGCAAGACCCTCCCCAGAGCCTGCGGACTAGAATAAAAATTAGTGGGTAAAGAGTGTCTAGTGGTAAGAACATACGAGGTGGGAAGGAGTCGCGATTTTGGGGGGGATGAGTCCCGTCAACTGACGGCGAACGAGAGTGGGCAACATGACGGACTCGAGTAGCTTGCAGGTGGAGCAACGGAATAGGTCGGGGCGGTCAATGAGACCGTTTGTATCTGTTTGTTGTTATCCCACGATCATGCACTCATTGACTTACACTGGACCCACAAATTCAATTCAATGAGAATTAGTGGATAAGGTCAAAGCGGAACAATAGCCTCGAACCTAATTTTGACCACGAGAAACAACTATAAAAGCTGGTCTGTCGTGGATAAACTCGCTTTCAACCCTTTCTGACTTGTGGAGATGCTTCCGATATCCACTGCCCATTCCTTCGCTACGCTCTTCGTGACTTGCTATGTCGGTTCGATATATATCTCCAAGGATGCACGACTTTCCTTTTCCAAGACCAAAGTATACCTTGACTATGGATTTGCGAGGCTTAAATTGCAGAATGAGCGCTGGAGGGATGACCCAGACGTGATTCGAGCGCGTCTCGTTGCTGTTAGCAGCGCGACCTTCATTTGTTGCACTATCGTGTTCGTCTTGATGTCGGGTAATACGAATGAAGTATGCTTTCAGTCTTGTCTCTAAACCCACTTAGACTAACGATACCAGCCTTGGACAGCGCTACACATGACCGGCAATTACCTCGGTTTTACCTCCGCCAGCATTCTCCCGCACCTCATAACCCCTCTGCTCTTTCTTGGACCCCTCTACGCACAATTCGTGCATGGGACACTGCCTGGTCAGTGTAATTGGTCTCTTCAGGAAGATGTCCTTTCCCCTCTCTTCTCCATTGCGGGTATACGGACTTATCTAGTCGTGGGTGGTTAAATGCTATCGACCACGGCTTTGCATTGACACGTAACCACCACATCTGCGATATAGGCCCCTATTACGGAAGAAGTTGTCTTTCGAGCATGTGTCCTCACTGTGTACCACCTAGCGCAGGCGTCGAGGCTGCGAATGATTTTCCTAAGTCCGTTGCTATTTGGGGCAGGTGAGGGTCCCCGTCCGCATGTCCAAGTGAATTCGTGGAACCACGAGCTCACCTCCCTTGACACAGCCCACGTACATCATGCTTGGGAGACATACAACAGGTATGGACGTAGCCCCGCAGCCGTGAAGCGCGCTGCGATTACAGCGGGTGAGATAGTCTCGGCTGGTGTTGGTATTAGCCATCTTGCTGACGAAGTATTGATGTGACCTAGCTTTTCAATTTAGCTATACTAGTATTTTCGGTTTCTATTGTTCGTATCTTTTCCTCCGCACAGGATCCATATTCCCGCCAATCACGGCGCACATATTCTGCAACATCATGGGCGTCCCTCAGCTTGGCTATGATATCAGCCAGAAACCAGACCGGAAATTAGGTTAGTTCCACTATTTCCCTTTCATCACAGTGAGTATAATTCCGCGAGCAAATAGCCATTGTGATCGCCTACCTCGTGGGTATTGTTGGCTTTGTGTGTGTGCTCGGTAGGTGGACATCCACGGAGGGTACCTTGTATTGGAACTAGCACAACATGCTTTCCGACGCTGGTTCGTCGACATTGTAACAGATACGAATAGAGCACTTACTGGAGATATAGTAAATGGAGATATTAGCATCCACTTGTACGCCCGTGATCTGAGAGACACACGTGACTCGATCAAACGCCAACACGGAAGGTCTCGTCGGTTACACCATCAACCAACTGGCTTGAACAACGTTGTCGTTCCCTCGCTCTTCTCGCAGATCGGGTGGTGTTCAGCTCCATCATTATTGTGTAAAATGCCTCATAAGCGAGCCAAACAACCGGTAAGGGAACGGGAGAAAGCTCAACGGTACGCAAGATGCACTCCTAGTCTCCGGGCATTGGCACCTCACCCAAAAGTGCCCGATACTTTCACTCCCCAGAGCACCCGATTTAGCCCCCAAGATCTCCATAGAACATGAACCTATTCCGAAGTCGGTTTCGCGTGTTCTGGATGCTGGACAAATCAGGCGAGAATATCGGAAGAGGCGACAACTCGATGCAGCTAATGACTCAGATGAGGATACCCTTCAACGCAAAAGGGGGCGCCACAATACAACTGACGGCGGGGAACGCACGGCGTTCAGGATCAAGCCGGGTGAAACAGTTACCCAGTTCAACAGGTGAGAGTGATCTCAGTGATATGAAACGATGCCTGTTCGTTGACACGAACACACTTCATTGCCTTGCAGACGGGTGGAGAACAGTATGATGCCTGTCATCAAAACAGCGCTGCGGCAATCATCTGCACAGGAGCGCAGAGTGCGGAGAGAAGAGGTGGCGCAGCAGACGCTAAAGCGGGGCAAACAGGGAGACAAAGCCCGTCATCCACTGCTGGCAAGTCCGAAAAAGCGGCCAGATCCTCCGCCGACGGTCGCCACTGACCGGGAGATTGTATACCTTCGGAGTGTAGGGAAGGAATTCCAGGTGGTCTCGACGTCTGCTCCCCGCCGGCTGAATGATGTCGCACAAGAACCTCCAGTAATCAAGAAACTGCCCCGTGGAGCGACAAAGAACGATGCGGCCCCGTTAGGAGTATTGAGCATGGCTCAAAAGGCGATGATGGAGGAGGAGAGGGAGAGGGCTATCAGACATTACCGAGAACTGAAAGCTAGGAAACTGCGGGAAAGCGGCGATGTAAAGCTCGACGGATGATTGGATGGTATTCGCACCGAACTACCGTAGCTGGCCTCTTCACTCTCCGCGCCCATCTGACTCAGTCTGACTCTCGGTCCAGTGGCCACATAGTTCCGGTTAAAAAGCAGCCAAGCCCACCTAGCTCTCGGTCTCTATGGCGGATTCAACGGCCCTCGGCGATTTAGGGTGTTGCTATTTTAATCCCTCAGAAGAAAGTACAATATAGATCATTCCTGCCGTATTGTCGGGTCGTTCCGATGCTCCTGGACTGCGTCCCACGAGGGTAGGATAGGACCCTGCAGTGGCTGGCTTAAACTCGCTCGCCCATGACTCACACTTCCTTCCTTACAGGCGCCTAAACCAAACCCTCGCACTTGTGGGATGACATGTACTGATTTCCATTCCCCACTCTATGCCCCACGACCGGCCGCGGGCTTCTGCACAGCTTCCTGTACCTGGATAAACGTTACGACTCCGTCGATGGCGGATGCGTTGGAGATGCAAGTAGACTAAATTTTTTTAATGGAAAATGTCTTCATTGAAACAGATCGTTTTACAGGAACCCTTAGATCTCGCCTACCAGGCTTGTTAACTGGTCTGACTCCCCCGCTGCCATAGGTGGCGCGATGGTGCATGCACATGTGTGTACTGAGCCAGTGACTCAGTATGATTGGACTCGTCGATTGATCATAGCGGCCCAGCCGCGAGGCGGTGAGTAATCCCGGCTCGCTGTTTCAAATGAGGGAACTTGCATGCTTCTGTCCGTCCGATTTGTTGTATAATATCCGCTTGCTGTCCGGTGGTGTATCCCCACGCGCTTGATGAAATCAGGCAGCCCGTTCCCAGTTCCCGGCAACTTCGGGAAGCCTGCTAATGCAGTGTAACTTGATGTTGTCTCCCGCGCCTTGCTTTATAGATCGCAGTCTCTCCAACAGGTTTCCCGTTGCCACTCCCCCGTGCCCCCCCTTCTCTCCAACTTATCGAGTGGGGACGACCGGACCAATGGCTGATATTGAAAAGCAGCCATCGTTGCCAATGCGCAAATCGAGCATCGAGGGGACGACATGCGAGATATCGCCACGGAATAGCACGCTGCAACCCGAGACACCTCTGATACCTCCCGCAGACGATGTGAACAGCAGACTGAGACCATGGTTGGCTGTCTTTGGGGGATTCCTCGCCCTGTTCTGCTCCTTTGGACAGCTCAATGCTTTCGGTACATTTCAAACGTGGTACTCGATCCACCAGCTCGCATCCAAGTCGCTGTTCAGCATATCATGGATTGGCTCTTTGCAGCTGTGGACGTTTTTTTTCATGGTGCGTCGATTCTCCTTCCCAGGTGGCGCGCGTCGGTGATTGTCTTGCCTCAGGGCGGACCTATAGGCTGTGTTTTTGATGCTTATGGTCCCACACCACTACTTTGTTCTGGATCAGTCATTCTGGTTTCCGGTCTTGTCCTGACCAGTATCTCCGTACAATATTATCAGTATTTACTGGCTCAAGGTATTCTATTCGGTATGGGCGTCGCAATGATGTGTGTTCTGTTCTCTCTTGTGCCCAGTACCAATTTGACTATGGTTTAGCTTTTACCCAACAATCGCCTGCGTGGCGACGCACTTCAACGAGTATCGTGCTACTGCTATAGGCATCGTGTCAGCTGGATCTGGTTGTGGTAACGTATTCTCCGTCTTTCTGCGAATCATCACTCAAAACAGCTTAGGGGGTGTTGTCTACCCCATCATGCTTCGTTACCTATTCGATGCCGTTGGTTTCGGATGGGCAGTCAGGATCTCATCACTGATGACCGCCGTGCTCTGTGGTGTGGCGATTCTTACTGTAAGACTTCAACACCCCATCAAAAAGAAGGCGAGTTTGGTTTGGGATGTGCGGACGATTAAGGACCGTCACTTCCTACTTCTCGTCTCGGGCTCCTTCTTTGTTTGCTTAGGTGTGCCCGCCTTAACCTCCGTGCTCCCCAAATCCTCCCCTAATCCCATCTAGGCATGTTCACCCCATACTTCTACATAGCAGATTACACCCAGTCTCTGCAGATCCCGTCTAATGCTGCATTCTCTGTCATCTCGGCCATGAATGCCGGCGGCGTCTTTGGTCGCGTCGCACCAGCCTGGTTATCGGACAAGATGGGGCGATTTAATATCCTCTGTCCCTCGGCCTTTCTTGCTGGACTCTCATGCCTCGTCTTTTGGATGTTTAGCAAGGACCTGCTCACAATCATTATCTTCGCTACCCTATTCGGTCTCTTGTCCGGAGCGTTCATCTCGGTTGTCACGCCGTGTGTGGCGCAAATATCCGACATTCGAGAGATAGGGGTGCGCATTGGCGCACTATACACGCTCATATCGGTGCCGTGCGTCTCGTTTTGTTCCTTTGTCCATCCCTTGCCCCGTCTCACCCGGACGTGTATCTTTCTCCCAGATCGCTCTTCGGGGGTCCGATCGCAGGAGCACTGGTACAATTAGAGCACGGAGTGTACACAGCCAGTATTGCACTTGCGGGTTCGAGCATGGTACTAGGATCGGTCCTGTTATTGATAACGAGATTGATGATCGACCAGCGGTTGCTGTGTTGTGTCTAGACGCATACGGTGCCCGAGCGTCGAACGACGAGTTAGAACCCACGACGACCACGCTACTTTATCCTTTTCTCCACGGATCTGACCACGAACACCTATACTTGTGTAGCATCAATGTAGCCTATATCTCAAAACCACACACATGTCAAGATGAATGCACGAGTTGGGTCGAGGTGTCAGATGAGCGTAGGGAAGGGGGTCGTGTGGGATGTAATTATAAGTGAGCGACGAGAGCGAAGAACATAGGCTAATTCGGGCTAAAACTCCCAGAGTCAAAAAAGCTCTGGGCCACGATCAAGAAAGGCAAAAGGTGACCGATGAATCGAAATCAATGAGCGTGTGGAAAGTGTACACGGTGAACGGTAGGCGATATCTGACAGGTGTCTATGGCGGCGTAAACGGCTTCTCCACAAAGGGTTGCTGTACAAAACTAAAACGTTTCTTCTTCCTCAGCAGGCGCGGCACTGTCCGGAACTTCGAATCCTTCCTGAGAGCAAGTCAGCCAGGAGAAGTAGTCTGAATGTGGAGCGACTACCTCGGTCGAGTATAGAATCTTTTGGATTTCCTTAAGCGCATCATCGTGCGGTCCTGTCCCATCCGAAGTTTCAATTTGCTGCTGTACGAGAATTTCAATATCGCGGAGCTGAGCAAGGCAAACATGAGTACAAAGGAAGTGCGGTGAACTGGGGTCGGTACTTTTGCAAAGTAAAAGTCACGCTCCTTTTCTAGACCTTCCATGTGAGTGGTCATATCGCGAAGTTGTGTTTGGAGATTCTGGACGGCCTCGTTAGGCTGGGTTGAGCCTGCGCGATGACCGCTGATTGGTGTCTTTCCGCCAGACCTCCCTGTCGCGCTGAGGCCGCTGGTACTTCGAGGTCCGGAGAGAGGAGCGATGGTAGCTGGCGTGTCTGTGGGAGCACCTCTCCTCCGTGCCACCGCGTCATAACCCTGACCGCCATAGTTTGAGTCCCAGAAACGCTTCATCCATTGCAAGAATTCGAGATTATCTCTGCCACAGATCCGGGGTCACGATCTGGCCATCGTGGATGTGGACAGGTTGTACGCACTGCATTTTGCATTTCACGAGTTTTTCGATGGGTATGGGCTATACATGACCGTGAGCAGGGTGGCATTAGACGTCATTAAGTGTGCACACACACACCTTGTCGATCTTTTTGGCCTTAAAGACGTTTTGCAAGACTTTGAAATTCGCAATGAATTCGTACTCGTGTTTCGCGTTCATCTTGACTCGCGTCATTGGAACATCTCCTGGAAAGCAGGTCATTGAGATCCAGGATGGGGATCTGTGAGACGATTCGAGGCAGCAGGCGCACCGTAGATGGAGTCGAGGATTTGGCAGTAGGCAGCGCCTGTGCCGCATTGCTCGATCTTTGTGTAGTTGAGTTGCAAGAGGTCGTTGACCCAAGCCAACAAATCTGTGCGAGAGACGGCAGCCATGGTTGTAGCAAGCGATGAGGACGCGATGAAGGTCGTAACGAAAAAAAGTAAAAGTAAACGAGAGCGGTGAAAGGGTCAGCTTAGCCTCGCCACTTTTTTCGGCTGTCCACGCCAGCTGGTGCAGTGCGTGACCCTATCTTTGACACGTCTCAGTCTTGCACCAGCGCGTGTAGCTGACTATCGAAGAGGCGCTATCAGCGCCCTGGACGTGCGTTTTCTTTGCCTTGGGCGATGGATCGTTCGACTGACTGCTCATGCCCAGCGTTTTCTCTCTCCAATGCCGCCCGCTACCCTCACACCCGACGTTTGTGGCCGGATTGTACGCTGGGCACGTCGCAGCGATCTGACAGCGCTGTGTCTCACGTGCAAGTCGCTCCAGCACGAAGCAGAAGCTAAGTTGTATGAAATAATCATGTCGGGGAATGTCCAGATTACATTTCGCGCCTGTCAATCTATTATATCGCAGCCTCGCCTTGGACCATACGTTCGCTCGTTTTGTTTCCTCCCGGACAGTAGACGGGCCCAACGGGAAATCCCGGAGCAGTTTTGGACCACGTTGCAGCTGGCATTGTCCAGAATGCGCACGCTAGAGTATCTTTTCCTTCAAGATCCTACGTTTGCTAGCAGCTGGGTCTTGGGTGACATCCCCCATATCCCGTTCCAGCTTCTTGAAGCGAAACTCCTCTTTTACTGGGATACACATCTTGTCAAGTTCCTTGAAAGCCAAAATAAACTCAAAAGTTTACACACCATAGACGGCCCAGTCAATGACCCTACCTTACACCTGGAAGCAGGAAGTCTTCCCGAGCTCCGAATATTTGACGGTCCGCTGCTCGCCGCGGAACACATTGTGCACGTCGGGTCGACTCTCACACATCTGCAAGTTGTATTGGACAAGAATTCCGAGGTCGACGTTTTGGCATTCGTTCCGAAACTTTTTCATCTCACTTCTTCTCTTCGGGCCCTGAGCATACTCCACCTACCAGAAGGTCTCTCTATCGATGTATTCCGATCAATTACAAAAGCGTGTCCTCAACTCCGTCATATTGGTACGATCCCACTGCCGTTACCTCGGAACGTAAGCCTCCCCCTTTTTCTGGCTCTCTAACACCGTTATCTGAGTGGCTCCCAGTCACATCGCTTCCACGGTGCACTGATGGCTATGCGCCAGCTCCAAGTATTGGAAGTCGATGTCACTTCGTGGGCTCCCCCAGCAACAGGAATGCTCCAGCGTTCAATCGCCGCAGAAATTCACATCTACTCTCCTTTGATCGAGTACATCTGTTTTTGGGCAGGAGCTACTCAAACACTTTGGGGCGTCGACGGAAATGATTGGAGCTGTCAATCAGAGAGCGGACAGCACTCGCAGTTCGATGCACTTTGGAAAGCCAGATGATGGTGGTGATAACGATGATAGTCTCAGCTGCGTCTTTACGTAGCACACGGAAACAGTGCAAATCGAGGTGTGTATTATGCTTTTGTACGTCTGCCTCCACTTTACATGCTGTAGCAGATCTGACATGAATTGTGATGATTGGACGCCAGAGTGTATCGTAGATATCCCAGTCATTATGTATGAAAGACGGAGCTCGCAGAATGGGGCATTATCCCTGCACAGGATCTGGCGCTCGCCTCGCGGGGTGTCGCATTCAAGGGCTGACTTGAAACATGTGGGTGCTGCGCTGCAAGAAACGTGTTGGCATCCCAAAATAGGGCGGGCCCAAGCCGTCTATGGAGAATCAAGGCAAGCTTGATGACACTGCCTTCTTTACATACCCCTTGATTGGATGCGCTGATAAACCACGGGGACTCATCATGCTAGATTCCCGTTCATCTTCTGTCAACAACATCACGTCTTCGGTAATATCCGCCCAACCGAATCGTCATTGTTCCAAATTCCTGCCAAGCAGCGCCGCCTGGGTCGACGTGATTTAAGCCGAGTATCAACCCGAACACCCTCCCTCGAACAAAGGTCGACCAGGACCCTCTAATGCAGTATCAACGAACACACTCTTCATCCTCGATGGTGCCATCTGAAAGGTCGATTTCCTCTGGCTCTTCCAACTCTTCCCCGCCACCGAACCTCGTTGCGCTTCCCTCCATGACGCACTCACTCGCCGCACTTCCAACCATGTCCTCGCTGCCCCATGACATGATGCACTATAACGCAGCGGCTCACAGTAGAGCGAGGGTAGGTTTCTTTCACTCACACATGTTTGCGCGCTAACCTTCCTTTTAGATGGAGCATGCACTGCAGAAACAAAGGCAACAGGGACCCGCACACGCCGCACTCAACGTAAGTCTCGCCTTTGTGTTTATGGCGCATCATACACTCATCATCTTCCCACAGGCGTACGATGTGCGACGCTCGCCCAGCCCAGCAGTGGCTGAGGAGTCTCAGATCACTGTTCGAAGACAGCAAAATCCAAGACAAACCAGTGTACGTTTGCTCATTTTGCTTTACCCCGCAAGGTCTGATGACTCACGCCGGCGTTGTTAGTCACGCGATCGCAGATGAATGCTGTGTCGCAGCCCCATTACCACATATGCGTTGAGCGCATTGACATCGGCTGGGGCAGCTCTGTAATATTTAGTGCATACTATATCTCCGCAGGGTTAATTTTGGGCTTTTCGCTTGGGGATAAGTTATATCACTTGCGCTGCTTCCTTCTATCAAAAAGTACTGGCTATGCCACAGTACATGACGCTTAATTTTAAATAGATTTAAAGGTTTCTCCACCTGCATTATTGCCACTTTATCTTAGAATGACACAGCCTGTTCTTTTGGGTGGTTCATGGATAGTGTTGGCTAGATTAAATGAACTATGCCACTGATACCTGATACGTACGGATCCACACGTCTGCATGGGCCGCCTGGGCTGGGTCGTGCACAAAGGAGGCAGTAGGCCGATCGCTGTGGAGCGAGATCTCAGCGAACCCCACAGTGGCTGATGATTCATCAAGGGCTGAGACCCACACTGTGGAAGGAGCACAAAACACAGACGATCTCGGGGAGGCTAGATTGCACGAGGGGTGGCGCAACGACAACGCCACAATCAATGGACGGTTTATAGGACGGCGTCCGCGTGACAAGTCGCTGTGATACTCATAAACACGGGCCGGTGGAGACATCCTGGGGTCTCGACTGCGTGTGGGGTAAATGTCCGGAGCCCCCACATGTATGATGGCTTGCGCAGCGCTACACGAGACAATATTTGATATTTGATATTTGATGAACTGGAACATACGTGCAGCACATGCCTATATGGAGCAGAAGTGGTCAGTAAAAATTGCAAATCGCACACTGTTGCAAGGGGGTTGGAGGGAAGAGAAGACGATATACATGTGCCTACATGATCGCATGTGAAGGTGAGGGATTGCCTTTCAGTTCGGATGGAACTTGTAAAGATCGAGGGGGAAGGGAAGCATGCCACATTGTGGCTCCAAGCGGGGCGGTATAAACGCGGCACAGGATATGGTGACAGGATACTAATCATCGGTCCGGAGAGATGGGCCGCGAACCATACACTTTGATTGGTTGGTTTGGCAGCTATGATGTTCGACCTGTGCAGTGAGACCCAAGGAAGTGGATATGTCGGAACGAAGGCAATGAAAATGAGTGCTGTTGAGATGTCTTCGGATCAAAGGAGTTGGCCGTCCCTATGTGACACTTCTGAGAGTGTAGAGGATGATGTATCATTGTTCCACCATGAGACATTGATCCTGAAACAGCACGATGGGCGCATTCCGAGCTATGCTCATTCCAGTACGTTTCCCATGGTCAGGGCGGTCGTTCCTAGTAGGTGCGGCGGACACAAGTCGCTCTGCGGGGTTAGAGAGAAGGAAACGACTCAGAAGGGAGGACTCTGATTCACAGCTGTTACCAATATAGTATTCCGTCAGAGGCCGCGAATGAAAAGTCTCCCTGGATTAAACTCCGTTGATGATCGGGGATGTTTCAAGAAGCTGACACCGTGGATGGGAGGTTGCTGAGTGAGCTTGCCGGAGAGTAAAGTGATAGCCGAGCCCTACAATTACCTGAGTCGATCCGATGGTATCGATAGTGCAGCAGGATCACGCACGCAACACACGAAAAAGCGTAAAAAGCGTCCTTGGCTTTGCTACACAAGTGACAGTGGAAGGGACTGAAAAGTGGTACCACTGTTCGCTCGTTTGACTTGATGGTGTATGGCGAAGTACGTGAAAAATCACGGGGTTGGGACCCGAATTAGGCAAGCGATTGTTTGGCAGCGGCCTCGGAAACAAACAAACACCTACTACCAGGATTGGCCCTGATTTCTAACCCCCTCCCGTATGAGCACGGCTTCAGTAATTCTTGGCCAGTGCATGCCACGAACATTCACTGAGAGGGCGTGACTATCCGATTACGACTTGTTCTGACAGCCATTTGCTCTCGTCCTACGTTGTCTGCTATGCTTGTGCTATTGACCCTTCCGACTTGTCTGCACCCACTGACAGCGCAACAAGGCTCTCAGGCAAATGCGATGGAACAGAGTTCATTTAACGAACAATGCTCCAGCACGGTCGCACAATGGATGTACAATCTACACCAGGCCAACTTGTGACACACCGTGCACAAAATACTGCGCGCCTCAGCACGTTATCGAAGACGGCATACTTACTCATACTTCAGGTAAAGGTTTTTTAAAAATGAGAGACGAATGTACGTCTGCGCATTCACTCGGACCGTGTCACATTCATATATGGGCAGGTTCGTGCCTCTCCGGCCCGGACGCTGAAATGGTTGCGCTCGCGCATGGCTTCGTTGACGCCAAGTGCTTTCTGACGTCCAATAACAAATTCACGGACTCACTACAGGTCAACTGTTTCATAGTCGCCCGCATGGAAGTCAAAGCAACCCTAGATAATGCTCTCAGGCACTATGGTGGGCTATCAGAAACGTATCGTACAAGCACACCCTCCGAACAACGCCGTCGAGATTCTCGACGAGCTTGAAACCGAGCATTGACGGGTCGCGTACTCGAGTTGTGATTACGAAGAGTGAGGTTGCAAAAGAGAAAGAGACGTTCGTCTGGGATACTGCCCCCCGACCGCCTGTCGGTATGGGGACGTTGTACGACCAGCCGAGTTCCCCGTCGCTGACAACATAGGAAAGGTGCATCGTCAGTTGTCTCCCGCATCGAGCACGTGCTCAAACAACATGGCCGTGAGACGCAAAACGCTAGGATGGAGACTCCGACGTGGATTGATCATTCACTGGCAAGCAAATAATCTGGGTTTCTGAGCCACTGATCGAGGAGGGAATTAGTGGAACACGTTCGTGCTCGGAGACCTCTTTTTTGTTTTTGGTGAGTGCACTTGGGAGCAGACTTTACCTCGTGAGATGAACGGGGAGATACCGTTTTTATCCACGTCCTCAGCAAGCCCTTTTTTGCCAGTATTACTAGGACGGCTCAGGTTGAGAGCCAATGGGGCCCACATTGGTTGGACGTGACCGAAATATCGCAACTTTGCTGGTACCACTGTGGTTCTGCGTCCAAAAAGCTCATTTTACTGAGTACGACGACACACATTTCGCTTACATGTACCTACGAATTGATGCAGGGCGAGGTTAGAAAGGGCGAGCCTCGAATGCCCAAAGGTCATGCCGATGCACCCACTTTCTGGGTGTTAGAAACCTTCAATTGTATCGTATACGCTGTTGTAGCAATCGGGGAACGCGAACTACGTGGTGGTTTCTACAGAAGTCGTGCGCGGCTCGCGAAAAGGTTTTTAGCCGAGATCGATGCAAACCGCCTGTGCAGAGGAGAGGCACCCTCGAGATAATACCTACATTGTGTAGCATTCGGAGATACATAATACATCTAGCTCAGAAGACAAGGTATATGAGTAGGAAAAAAAAGAACAATGAGTCTCCATTCAAGGCACCACGCCCGCTACTGTTCATCAATGCCGTAGAAGCCCAAGCGCTGTGTGGTGCTAGCCCCCAAGCTTTTCGCCCAAACCTCTCGTTCAGACCTGACGCATGTTATCTCCCAACGTTTCCAGTTGAATCGTCTCCGATCCGATCCCGTCCCTTTCCACGACCTCGTCCTGCTCCAGGTAGACATCCGCGAATGAAATCGCGGACACGGCCGTCATGGTGCTCTGACTGGAAATTTGTTGCGATGACACACCAAAACCGCTGTCAATCCCCTGCCGGTGGCGGCGGAGGTCACGGTCGTACAGCTCTCGCACGCTGATGATGAACCGGGGCATCATGGGGCATATGATTACGTTGGCAAACAAGGCCAGGAAGAGCAACGAAGTGCTGTTTATGGCACCGTTTTCGATTATAGAATCAATATTGAAAAGCATGTTCCTAGTAGTTCAGAGGAGAACAGCCGAATGGTTAGTTTACGGGCAAAGTGCTCGAGGGTAAGATGAATAGGAGAACGTGATGATGACAAGCAAGAGAGTGGAAAAGCGAGACGTACACAACGAAGTAAAGCATTCCATCCCTCGCGAATTGTTGCATGTACCGATTAGGCTGCCACTGCTTGGTCGCACGGTACATCTCGAGTGATTGTTTCAAAGTTTGGATGACAGCGAGGACCAAAAGTATAGCACCCAGCAGAAATCGCGGGATTTGGGCATACGTGTAGAACCTCAATGAGGTTGTGCTCGGTGATACATTGCAGAAGGAGAAATTGAGGAGCTGAACTGTTGTGACTAGAGAAAGGGATGGAAGGGACCAGAAGTCGTCTCCGTGAGATTGCGGTGATACATGCAGCTTATTGAGACATACTTGAGAGATATGCATTGGGAATTTCATACAAACCTGTGAGAGTAAAGGAACAAATGACCTGGGCAATGTAAAGGAACAGAAGGAGATAAATAATCGTTTTGGATCGATTCCACATTGCATACACCCGCAGGATCATTAGAACTGGGATTGAATCAGTTCGTGGAAAGTAAAGAGGAAGCGGCGTACAGCAACTCACAATCAGCAGCATTGTAAAATATTAGAAACAACCAGCTTTGTGCCAGAAATATCCCGGTACCTTTGGAACATCCATGTCTTATGCTGATAGCATAGAGCGCAGTAGAACACGCTTACACCTATGGAGCTGTTATCAATACAACGTTCAATTGTAATTTAGATGCATACGTCTACAGGAAGATGGTCATTGATAACCGACAAAGTGCGAAGTAGAAACACTGACTCTGAGAGGGCCAGGGACGAAGGTGCTACCACCTGAGAACAGATCTGATCAGCTCAGTTAACATTCAATTCAGCTCTGAACACACCAAGGCCAACAAGACTTGATCACGGATTCAACGTTGTTAATCGTGTGATTTAGTATGCATCATAGCAACAATAAACTTACATGACATAACAAAGACCGGGATATCGGACCTAAGGAACTGTTAACTTGGAAAACATACAATGGGTTTACCCCAGGCCTTTATGCACACCATAACAAAGATCGTAGAGACCCAGCTCCAGGGTCTGCACTGTAGGGCATTTAGGGACCTACTGCGTGCTCGATAATTCTTGCTTCCTTACCCAAATATAGTCTACCTTTGAATATTGTCAGGGAAAAAAATAGGACGACGGCTATGGAATAACATACCTCTCTCGAAAATGTGAGGACTGAAGTTCCAGAATTTCAATGGTTACTTCAACCCAAAGGTGGTGTGCGCATAAGGATCACTCACGATAGTCGTGTACTACAGCAGTGATGACAACAACTGGAAGGGTTGATAAGACAGATTGTTGGGCAAAGGTATAAACGACCATACGGGACACGTAGTTATTCATCTGGAGAAGATTCAAAGCAGATTCCACATCGGAGGACATGGTAACAACGAGAGAAACAGCGGTGCGTGAGGGATTAAGAAGCAAAAAAAAAGTGAGGATCGAGGAGAGGGAGGTAGTTCGGCCGTGGGTTCTCTCGGCAGTTGAATCTTCCATCTTCAATGTATTAAATATCTGTTTTAAGGGTGGCCCTGACGGAAGGCAGTGTCAGCGTCTTCGCTGTCACGTCGGAAACAAAGTTCTTTTTTTTTTCAGACAAGTGATATATTATGTAGTGGAGGCTGACAAGTCGAGCCCTACATAAACACTTATGCAACCATCGTTTTGCTATGGTGTCAGCGGGTATGTGGTGCCGCTTATCACTTTCTCGCAGCGGAGGATCCAGATGAGGTGAGCTGACTCAGATACGAGGATTTGGAGGAGGCGGGATAGGCCGCTGGGTTGGGTCTTGCGGGGGACATCATCGGTGAGAGTGGGAGTGAGGGTGAATGAACCACAGCCTAGGATTGATCCGATGGTGATGGGTGGTCACGGATGGAAATAAAGTTCTTAGTGCTTGGCAGATGTTTCATTTACTAGTGTCATATCCTATGACCGCTGGTGGGAAGTAAGAAGCCTCGACGACAGAGTCGAGCTACCTTTGAGGACAACGAGGCCCGCATTTCTGACACTCGTTAATTTCCCGGTGCTACTGCGGATAAACAACGAGTATCTTTTGTCGCTCATTTGAACATCGACCCTCAAGGCCTCATCGACATCGATCATCAGCAGTGCTGCTATGTCCACACCGACCCCGTGATACTGACGAGTGACATCACATACGGATCCAATTCCAACCATTCTTTGTGCAGTCGAAGATTGAGCAATTCGTTCACTGTAAAATTCCTGTGGCCCGTTGATGATCCATGTTGACCTACTCGTAATTCTGGGTAATGGACCTGTAACGAAGAATTTTCTGGTGACGAGAATCAGCAGTGCTTCCCCGCCTATATCAGAGTACCCATCCTCCTTTAGGACCTTTATGGCCAGCTCGTCTTACTAGTAGTGCAGGAGCACCGTGGATGGGAGGTTACTGAGTGAGCTCGCTGGGGGGTAAAGTGATCGCCGAGCCCTACAATTATTTGAATCGATGGTATCGATGGTAGCGCAGCAAGATCACGATCACACGAGTGACACTGACTGACCCAGACTAATGTTAGTCGTACTTGCTACGTAGCCTATCCTCACGTTGGTTAATGAATGGTAGCCGAGTCTGGAATTTGAAGACAGCAGTCCATGGAACCGAAAAGTGGTACCATTTCGCTCATTTGACTTGACGGTGCCATATGGCGAAGCATACACTACGTCACGCGTAGTGACGTTCCGTGTTATGCCAATGTGGTGGAGGTTACTTAGCATGAAGATGATATATAATATATATGGCACATGGAATATAAGTGAATGCACTTTAGTATGTTCCTCGAGTAGCATTAGAGTCCTCGGGTTGCACACCCCAAGATAACAGAAGTTGCCAATCCATTATAATCTTTTTGTAAAACCCTTACAAATTTTGCCCTATCTCGCTCCCAACCTACAGCCTCCACTCATTTGCATTCGCACTTGGTGCACACCCCACCCACCTACGAGGGACTGGGCTAATCAGCATTGACGATTGTTGGGCACCTCCAATTCGCCCAACACTTTTGCCGGCGCTTTTTGCACCTCCCTCGACACTCAAATTGGTGAATGGTATAACTCCATCCCGGCCTCCGTCAGTGTATGGATATGGTCCCACTCGAGCCAAGACCGCAGCATGTCCGATACACCGATCTCCGAGCCGATGTGCGCGATGCATGCTGATCCGATAAATGTACCGCACCAGTCCGACATCCTGGGTTTACTCACATGACTGAGGCTTGTGGTAAATGCACCACACCTGTCGATCTAGGGCCCACCCACCGAGACTCGTGGTACTTCCCCACGTCGCGCCCACCTGTTTGCACCACGCCCAGCCCACACCTGTTCGCACTAATACCTTACCCAGCCAGTGCCATGGACTCCTGCACTACACCATTTCCTTCCTATACAGCGTCCCTCAACTCCACACTCCTTCCTCAATATCTTAATTCCTGTACGGCCATATTGCTGCGCCACTACGAGTAGTGCACGTCATGTATATTAGGTCCATATCTAATGCAATAATAAGGGCGGATAAGGCCTGATCATATTGCCCAGCCATTATAAGGCCTTGTCAGGAATCTGGGAGTCCTGTAATATGATACTACATGGTAGTTTACGAGCTGTTAGATTCTCTTTTCCATCACATGGATCATCAACCAATTTTTTTTGGTTGTTGATCCGGAGCGTCGCTGAATGCCTCTCATTTCTCAACCTTATAAAATTTCTTAGGAAGGTAAAGACAAGATACCTTTATAATCCAATAAATAGCAATATCATCAGGATTGCCATATTGTGGGAAAATCCCCGACTCCCACGGTAGTGGGGGAGGGTTTTATCGACCGCAAATGGCCCGCTCTCTGCAAAGTGAATCCTGGGAAATTTTTGACTGTGTGAAAAGAATTATATAATACTATACAGTTCTACTTCTCATATATAAATGCTCATCTACTTACCTTAGCCGACTGTGATATATTGTTCCATTGCTCGTAGCATGTGAGTTTGCTTCTCTAATAAGATCTACTTGATTGTTCTAATGACTTGTTTGCAGGTTCCTTGACAAAGTGCCTTGTGTAGTTGCATGTCTTATTAAAGATGACCTTTGTCCTCCTGATGGCTTGCATGATATCCATGACTATCCCATGTTCTATGATCCATTATACTACCCTTGTGATTATCATGAATATTTCAAATCTCCTGAAAATTTCTGTATATGGCTAAAAAATGCTCTAAATTCCCATTCTGAACATTGTGTGGAATGTGAGCCTGAGTTCATTGGTTCTATATCCTACAATGGTGTGGATGTTTCCATTTTCCACTATGTGACATGTGCTTCCATAGTCAAGTCACCTCCATACTTTGCAAGTGCTGAATACATGCATTATCGCCTCTTGAATGAACTCATTCAGGCCAGTCCTATTTCTGCAACCACAAACATACCAGTTGAGCTATTATTGTTCCCAAGATGGTTTTTTTATTCTGATGACATCTATGAACTCAATCTAAACAGTTTATATTATGATATTCTCTTTGTGTCTGCCTCTTCCTTGTCAGGTGGTGCATCGCTTCCAACAGGTTTATTGAAAAAAAAAAAGATTCATAAAGATTTACCAAAATGAATTTTCATACAGACTCTTCTTGATGACTTTGTGAAGGTTTGTGTCTCCCTCACTACATTAACACTTACATCACTCACAAGTAAACTTGAAAAAACATCTCTACTAATACCCAACTGCTGTGAACCAAATATCTTGACCTTTATATCAGTATTTTTTAAGCATTGCTATGGTCCCATCATCGCTGCAGCTTTGTGAAGGTCACCTTTGCTTGTTCAAGCCTCTCATGCAATCATCATCCATCACCTCACCTGGACCCAAGCAGTGATTGATGATTTGATATACGCTTTCCATGATGTTCTGTTTGATACCATCTCTCAGTGTATTTGCAATCTTGTCCCTGGAAGGTCTCCTGTTAACAGCTACTCATGACAGAAAACATGTTCTGGCCTTGTGAATCACATTCTTGAGTGTGCACATAGCCTTGAAAGTTTGGGTTTTGTGTTTATTTGTAATATCATTACTGCTTACTTTCCTTTTGATTACAGTGCATGCTCATCTGAAAAGGACATGCTCCTCCAAATCCTCTGTCAAGAATACAACAGTGACATCATTGACAAGTTGAATGGTGGATGTGAGTGTTTATCTAAAAATGCTCACAAAGCAGATGAGAGGTATATTAGGAAACAGGTGATTGTTGACAAAAAGAACCATTGCCAGGAAGCCCATGATCATGAATGGCCCACCATTGTGCAAAAGGATACCATCTTTGCTTGTCTCCATCGCTATTACAAAGGAACAAAATGAACAGAACTTCTGGTATGTGCAGTATGTGCTCTATATCAAAATGACATAACTGAGCATGATCTTTGTTCTGGATCAACAGATCTCATCCTCAACTGTCTTTATCTATGCAGTGAGTTCATCATTTGTAAGTATGTTGTCCAATCATTGTCAGCTTGATTCTCATTTGTCAACCCGGCATTGAATGGTCTGATGCTCGAATGAAAAAGGGTTGTTTGTGATGATGCTAATTCAGCTATCATCAAAATATGTTCTGAGTGTTACCTTTTGCTAGGTAAAAAATATTTCTTGATTTGCACTTGCAAATGGTCTTTATTGAGGTGAATTACCCTCTCAGTTTAACAACTTAATATGGGTTGAGGAGAAAATATATGCAATTTATTGTACTACCACTTATGTAACTCATCTCTTTCAATTATCAGATCCTTCTCAGCCAAAGGTCTTTCATGGAAATACATGTGCCCATGAGATGAATGTCATATCTACTGCATCCATTCTGCCTTGTACTCCAGCTGATGTGACAGGCTTTTTAAGTGTAGTATTTGTTGGTCCACAAAAATTCAATCCAAATTCTTTGGGAACTATGTTTCAAGTTCAAAAATTGAAAATCTATGCCCTTCTTCTATGGTTGAAGAATCACAATAGATTGTATGCCAATATTCCAATTGATCATGATGTACTTGAGCTTTATTCTAAAGATGGTATGCTTTCTGGTTTGTCTGATCAAGTCATTGAGGACTGTGACTCTGACTCTAAGATTCTTTTCAAAGATGAGACAGCTGGTTTTGAAGGCCATCCTGCTACACTGTTGTATGACCAATGAAACGATCACAATTTGGTATTTGTATTTATTTGCTACACTTTTGTACACTCTTCTATTCTTTCTGTTATCTTTTATATTTTATTACACTTTATGCTTTCCTTTTCTTTTATTTCTCATTATCTTATCTTATCAAAGCCACTCGCTTAGTCATTTGTTATCTA